>ML785362.1:729789-759891 GCA_009831015.1 Picea engelmannii | reverse complement strand
ATTAATCCACAATGGGGATTTAATCCAATAACAAAATAATAAGAATGCTCTTCGCAGTTACATTATTTCAACAAAATACACTCCATTAACCATTCATTAAGTTACAATACCATTCATTAAGTTACAATACAAACATTTCCAACCATAGATAAGAAATTCAAATGCGACAAACACACAAAACTCAGAATTTACCCTGGAAACCCAAACGAGAAAACCAACATTTTTTTGGCTTTAGCCAGACTCTATTATTCAGCAATGGGCAAGCTACGGGCTCTCTAGTTCATTTCTATGTTCCTCAGTGACATATGGACAGCCTCTTTACATCATTCGCAACCGCTTTCTCATTGTGGGGAAACATGATATGGAAGATTGAGACGACCGAGAGAATAGCTAGAAGGTCAAGCATCCCCAATGCTTCAACTTCTCTCCAATCCGTTTCTCCTTCTTCTCTTTATTTGTTTGTTTTTTCTCCCACGTGGAAAAGGTCTCATGAAAGTCTCATTATTTCTTTACGTACAACAATATACTACTTGACTTTACATATATTACATACAAAATGGACATCAATAGTGATGGCATGGGACCCTTCATGCCAACAAGTTGATCTTCTTCTTCGTCTATAGCCTTAAACTTTGCATGTGTTAATCATCTTAGAGTATGTGCCGAAAGCCAAATGTTCTTGTCGAATCCAATTTGGATCACCAATACCCACACCTTAAATACAATCCAGGTAAAGATTTGTTGTATTTTTTGTTTGGAATCTGATTCATGCACACACACTGTAGCATTTGAAGCTTTTGAAGACTTTAGAACAATCTTGATTGTTGAAAAAGACTAGTAGCAAATGTCATAGCATACATGCCTGAAATACTCTGAACTATTGCTTAGTGAAATCTGGCCCTAAATTGATAAGTGTTGAATCCTGCAGCACTATGTTTCAATACTTTTCACTAATAAACATTAAACCTGGGCAATGATCAAATAATATTACGATCTGGTAGAAAGACTAGAAAGGATTAATGGTTTATTGTGATTCAGGTTCTGCTGTCATACTTGATTTATGAGGCTTGGTTTCATCGTGAACATTTGGATTGACACTTAAAGGGGTCTTTGAGCATTCTGGTTGAATGAGAACAGTGACATTGACTTAGTATCATTTCAGCACACAATTATGACTGTTATAGTGAAACACTTCATTCCTTTGGTTGGTTTATCATTTATTTGATGTGAATAATTGTTGGAAACTGCACATTCAATGTTGCCTCATAACTCAAATGAAAGGAAAATTCTATTTGATAAACATCTAGAATACTCATTTCCAGCAGTTCTTTTAATTTTAAGATCACAACTCATTGAAGCAATGAAAGCTATTGAAGGCAAAATATATTGCATCATTGTGAACTGAAATCGGTTTGGCATTAGGATTGAACTCCAGCAGCACCTTAAGTTTACTTGGCAGATTTGCAATTGTAAACTAACATGGTAGTCCTTACTAAATACTCTGTGGCAATTCAGCCAGAATAGTTGCACAAGAGGTTGGTCACTCTAATTAAGTCTTGTGAACAGTCTGAAATGGCGATGAACCTCCAATTCCTATGTCTTATTGTTTGTCAATAAATTGGTTTGCAAACTAGTGTGAATGATGGTTTAAATATTTGACTTGCATATATTCAGAACAGTTGATCACTTTGTGACAAATGTGAGAGTATTCAATGGATACAAATCTGAAGCACATCTTAGAGATTTGAACAATGATATCGATCATGTCAATCTGGTAATTTGTGGTGATTGAGCATTTGTTGACATTTCCTGCATACAAGGATGAACTCAAATCTTGTATAACCAAACAAGAAATTTGCACATTTAACCTTCTCTTGACATCAAAGGCAAATTGTTTATTTGGTTATTTGATCAATTTAAGCTAGTATTTCCACTTTCCCTACAATAGACCTAGCTTAGATTGGTTCATAGGGATTCCCCCTAGGCTGGGGTAGGATAGTTAGTGCATTCTTTCATTATTCTGAAGTGTGGGGCAAGGCTACCGAGGTGACAGTGGGTAGCTTCCCTGTTGTACCTCTAGATTCTTCCACAGAGGTTAGGACTTTTCCTCCTAGGGTAGAGTTTAGGAGACAACAATATAATGCAGAATGATGTTAGATAGAACTCTGGTAACAATTCATAAACAACCTGAAGATGAAATAAAGTATTCCATTGTGCTCGGGAAAAATAAATAAAATCCAGGGATTTGAACATGGATTCATATTCTAATGCTGTTGGCTTCAAGCTACCAGCATATTTAGAAAAAGACTACAGGCTAGCATCAGACCAGCCAATAGAATATAATTGTACGTGAGCTTATGTATAGACTGTATACATTACACAAAAATTCTGGTTGTCAGCCATGAAAAGAATCATTGCAAAGTGATCTTTAATGAAATAGATCTAATACAGTCGGCCATGAAATTAGACTGTATTTCTCAGCAACTAGTCTTCCACCTCTGCTATTCAAATTCAGTGACTGCAAAACCAGGATGAGCTCACAGTTTCAGACAAAAACATTCTCGCTGATTCAATGAAGAATCTCGTGCACTGCAAATAAGAGAACTTTCTGTTAGTCTTCATTTAAACAGCTCACGCTTATTACATTTTTCCATCACCTTTATCCTTCGTTGCAAACATGTAATATCGATTTCAAAATTGTGTGTCAGAAACAAAATCACAGGGGTATGCTCAAACATAACCAAAAAAGAAACTAAACTACAGTGGAAAAGCAAAAACAAAAAGAATAAGGTAGAGAAAGAGAATCAAATACGAATGTCATCGTATCACAGAAAAAATAAGAAACAATTCCAGGTGCAGTTTGAAACTTCTATAATATCAATTTTCGGCAATTTAGTGGTGAGCTCTAAAAAGTAGACACAATGAGAAATAAAGCAAGCCATTAGTATCAGCTTCACTACACAAAGCTGCCAAAAAAATCTACTCTCCATAGACACTGGAAATCCCAACATAAGAGGCATAGATTTAGCCACAGCTACATTACTGACAAACAGGGAGAACTATACCAGAACTAGAAAGCACAGTATTATGCTGAAAATCCAATGGCACACCATGTAATCTTGAATTGACCTGGGCATTGAACAAAATGAAAGATTTAGTTGGAGGAGCTAGAAGGATTGTAGTCATCCACAATCATTCTGTAAAACTTGAAAGACAGATCTGTATTCAAAAATAAGCACTCATTAGAGAATACTACATGATGGATTATTTTAAGGACTCCCACTAAAAGAACATACTGATTTACTTGTCACGTCTTGAAAAAGAGACTGTGTCCTGCCATATCCAGATAGAACTATAAAACAACTGCAGTTAGGAATGATCGTTTGCCAATAGCTTGTGAACTGACTTCCCAACCAACACCATCCTGATAAGATTCAACCTGCAAATATGGAAAAGTTCAATTTTATGAAATCTAGATCTCCCTAGTAACTGTAGATATTTCAAAAATAGCTGCACTTGCATACAGAATCAACATAATCTATCCCTCCAAGGCCACCAATCATATAAATAGAATCTCCAAGAACTGCTGCAGCCCCATAGGCCCGTGGACTGGCTATTGAATCAACCTGTTGAAAAATTGGCAGATTCAAAATCATTGAGAATGTAACAGAGTTCGCAGTTTTACTTAGATTAAAGAATATAACTGCTCAAACATGTTACATGACATCAAAATTAGCCACAAATACCAAGGCCAGGGAGAATATCCCCTGTAACCTGAAATTCTTCTGTTGCAAAAGGTGCATCACATCCTATTAGTCCTCTAAAATCAAGTTTACATCCAAACTTGAAGACTGTTACAGAACTTGTAAGCCTAAATTTGAATGGAAAAAGGTGTTTTACCGTGAGCCAGGAACCTGCATGAGGATCAAAAACTTCCACACTAGACAAAAATTTTGAGCCATCAAAACCACCGATTGCATAGCTGTAACCACAGTTATTTTAAAGAGTGAAATATCATAACATAGCCAAACACAAATACAAATAATAAACTCCTCATACATGATAATTTAACATTTTGCAAAACATACAGTTTTTCATTTAATACTGCAGCCGACAAGCCTCCTCTCTTGGCACTCATTTCTTCAAGTTGGACCCATCGAGGCTCACGTGGATCAAATCTTTCAACTGACCTGAAGAAAATAAGGCAGCATGTTCGCTTGAAAAAGACTTAATTTCACAAAATATGTCCGCAGATGAAATGAGTTTACAATGTTACATTAACATTCAACTATCTCTTTGTAAACATCTACACTCTAACAAACTTAAAAATAAAGAAACCAATAGTAAAATGAAAAATTTCAATAGCAAGACTGGAGAAACAAGGCCAAAGTTAATACTTTATGTTTGGTTCAAAGTCGAACTGAACATTCTTCACCAAGGGTTATTATATAACCCATTGTCCCAAATATGGAAATGGGTATCAAAATTAAATTGCGTCAAAAGTGGTCATGTCTTTGCATTATATGAGAGCTGTTTTGTTCCAGAATTTGGGATAGAAAACACAATTCTTCTGACTGCCCTATAACAACTTCAAGATAACTTTTCTCTCATGCGAATTCATAAAAAAATTGCCAACCTAACCCCTTGTTTTCTAAGTGGCAATTTGTTGGATCCACCACTTCTAAAAGGCACAATTGGATCTTGGTAAAGTATAATCATATTGAACAACTAAAAGGGCCCAGAAGAGATTTTGTCGACAAATGTAAAAACAAAGTATATGCCCCTTCAATTCCTGTCAACCTTCATGAAAAGGTTCATGTTTAAATTTGGACTTGGCAAGCAAAAGTGTTGATTCATATGTGCTGAAAAATTTTGAAAAATATTGTTATCGAATTTGGCAATACAAATTGACCCTCCTCTGCCAAGAAACCCTCAAAACTGCTGGAAAATTGTGATGACTTTTGAAAGCCACCGAAACAACACAATTGAGAAAATGAAAAATCAGTAAATATGCAGAAAATGCTGAAATTGTTCCATGTCTTGGAGGTTTATAAAAATATTAGATGAAAGATCTTTTGAAATCACAAGTGAACTCAAATCATAATCCTTCATGCTTCACACCAATGAGCACAAGAAAAGATTCTTTAGAATTCAAAAAAGTTTAAAATTTTAGGATGATAACCGTTAACTTCTCAAGGATAGCAACCTTTGGATACCCTCAAAACAGTATCATGTACATGCCTGCATGATATATCATGCATCTCTATATCAGATCCAGACAGCGTCCTTTCTTTCTCCAATTGAGACATAATGCTTGCTCGATGAACCATGATGTTGCTCACTTCAAATGTTCATATGTCAGATACACCTTGACGGTCCAAGTTACTTCATAGATACTCTATGTGTAATACTTACCTAGGCATGATGATATAACCTCCTGGCATGTCGTGAAGTTGTAGTTACCTTCCGACAGTTGATTAGAATGTCATAACATACAAATTTTATCACTTGCATCGTATTACCTTGGGGAACATCTTTTATAATAGAAGTGTGTCCTTCCTAAGATGACTCGTACTACAAGGTGATTAGACTTGATAGCGCAATACACATCCTAACCATACTAAGAATTTTCCATCTCCCTAAGTATCACTCGTCTCCATCCACATTAAAAAAAATAGCATCTCATCATGTATGATCTCTCAAAGGTCAAAAGGAAAGCCTAAATCAAATAAAGCCACAAAGGCTAAGAAGTGAAGAGCAAAGCAAATAAAGTACAACTACTTCACTATGGTCCCCCCTTTCAAAGTCCTAGGAGCAAAATGCCTATCTAAAGAAAAAAAGGACTTAGAAAAAATAATGATTAATCAAAAGAAAAGAAAGGAGAAGTGTGTGCAAATCGAAGTAGTAAAGCTCCCTCCATAAGGCTACTATAAAAAAACTCCTAGCTAAAATAAAGCTCGAGACATAAAAAGCTAAAAAATGGGACCTATGCATGTCTAAGACTTTGAGGGTCATCGGATGGATCATCCATTTTCCCCTTTCATCACTAATTTCATTAATTGCCTATCTTCTACCTGAAAACTTAGGAAATATGGGTTTTCTTACAAATGGACTCATTTAAAAACAATTAATAATGTTTCCCTAGGTAAGACTCAGGCAAGTGTCAAATTAATCTAAATTGTTATGCTTACTACGAAATTGTCCCTTGGAAATTACAAATTAATGATTTTCTAGGAGGCTAAACCCATCATCTTAGGTCGATATTACACAGTGGAGTATTATTTGACACATGGAGCACCACCTCTTCTTTTGAGCACATGCACATTATCGTAACTTAAAGGAGGGGCGAATTATACTTTGATGTGTGGATTATCACATTGAAAAAAGCTAAGCACTTGGACTATTTGACCATTTTTTACTCCTAAAGGGGGTTAACCTCTTAGAGCATTATTTTATTGTATTTTGACTCTTTCTAAAGGGTAAATCATTATTTTATTGTAAGAGCACATTAAACATATTATTTTGCTCATGGTTTGTTATGGCAAATGATTTTACCCATGGTTTTTGTAAATGGTTTGAAGCCTCCTCTTCATCTATAAAAGAGGAGGCACTCACTCTTATTTGTGAACTACTGGAAAATAAAAGGGAGTACTCTTTTCTCAGCAGCATTGGTGTGAGATTCAAATTGGTGAATTTTTCTTATGCTTCAAAAGATGGCTAGATTATGGTGAGTTCTTAGTGAGTTAAGGGCTGCTAGAACATCGATTGGACAAGGTATGGTTACTAACCTATTTTGTTCCTCGTATATAGTTGTTTAAATTTGATACTCTTAAAACTAATGTATGGAACTTGGCTATTCATTTTAAATTTAATTAATTTCTTAGTGATCCCTTTAGGTTTGATTCAGTCATGATCATTCCCTCCTTAGGAATTTTTCATAAAACTTGATGTAGCTTGGATCATTCTCATGCTCACTAGTTGGTGTAAGGATCTTCAACAATTTCTCAAGAAAGGAACTTTCGCCAAGACAGAGTAGAGCCCATCACCCAATGAACGAAAGGCACATTCATGAAATTTTCAATCAAAATCCCATAAAAAAAAATTTACAGTCAATTTTATTTTATTTTATTTTTTGGAGCTTCATCGTAGATCTTTCTCCGATTTTATTTTTTTTATGCTGGCTGATTTCAAAATTCCCATTATTTATACCAGCATATTCAAAGGGTTTGAGATTCTTCATTAAACATTCTTTATTTAAACGTCAAACCCTAGAACTATTACTCAATTTGCAGATCCGATCCATTGTTTATTTAAGCCGATCTTTTATCTGAAACAAATTTTCAGATTGATTTTTTTTCTTTTATTTGCAGTGTTTTGATCTCATTTTGCTAGATCTCAAGCTTTCAGAGGTTGCCCTCCGGGTATATCTCTCTATATTCTAGTTTGGTCGTTGCAGGGTTCTGTGTTTTCAAACGGATAACCATTTTGCTAGTAGAGAAATAAAAATTTCCCTCAATCGAAAAACCAGTGAACTTGATCAATTTCGGCTCTGCTATTATTCCAGTTCGAGGGTTTATCCATTATTTATTTATACGATTGTTTGAGCATTGCAACGAGTGTTGAATTTTAATGCTTAGCTCAAGCACATGTAGTTTATTTCATTTAGCATGTACTTGAACGATAAACAATGCAGTAATACCACACACAAGTGCTGCAATAACCAAGATCACAAGAAGAATAACCATGCACAAGAACACAAGAAGTATACTGAGAAAACCCTTCTCAAACAAGGGAAAAACCCAGCAATCCTTTGCTATATTCTCAAGAGAAGATCCCCACACCATAGACCTTGGCACACAAGAGGGTGCTTACCAAAGCCTAGAAACTAGGGCCCAAGAGAGGTGCGCACTTCAGCCGTACAAGTGCTTGCTAAAATTTTGAGATGACAAGTGAGTGAGTGTGATCCACAATCGGGATCCACTCTTATTTATACAAGAACTGACACAACAAAAGGTGTGTCTATTGGCACAATAGGGCCGACCTCATTAACTCAATAATATAATTAATCATTACACAATATTAATTATCTTTCACATGGTGGGGCCCACTTGTACCCTTTACAACATAATTAGGGTTACAAGTAAATCTTACTCTCAAACAATATAGCAAGGATCTCTCTCATCCACTAGTGCTCAGCCACAGGGACGTCACACTCAACAGATCACTCAACTGAGTCCAAAGGAGTACGATCTGGAACACCATCTCAAGCCGACTCAACTAAGTCCATAGGAGTACAAGGTAGGAGACCATATCAAGCCGACTCAACTAAGTCCAGAGGAGTACAAGGCAGGAGACCATCTCAAGTCATTTCAACTCAATCCAGAGGAGTATACAAGAGACCACACGTCATCACAACTCAATCCAGATTCTGACGCACACCCATCACATGGGCACACCCAACACTTGGGCTCCCTCACACAGTTGTCTCAACTCAGTTCAGAGGAGAACGATCTGGAGTATGTCTCATGAAGTTGCAATCAACAACATTCCCTCTTAGCTAGGGAGGCATTCTCCACCAGGCCAAGTCTCTCACGGAAGTACTCGAACTTCGTCCTGGCAAGCGGTTTGGTGAAGACATCTGCAACTGGCTCATCTATAGAAAGGTATTGCACATGTATTGCTTTCCTCTGCACCATATCTCTGATATAATGGTATTTGATCTCAATGTGTTTTGATTTATCGTGAAACACAAGATTCTTTGAGAGCTTCACACAGCTCTGGTTATCGCAATGGATAACAGTGGAATCCATCTCATTACCAAATAAATTTGCAAGGAGCTTGCGAAGACACACTGCTTCGCGGACTGCCACACATAACGCTATGTACTCTGCTTCTGCGATAATCAAAGCCACAGAGCTTTGTTTCCTACTGCACCAGGAAACCATGGCAGATCCCAAGGTAAAACAACAACCAGATGTGCTCTTCCGGTCCACTGCGCTCCCAACCCAATCCACATCGGCATATCCCTGCAATCTCATGTCTACATCGAAGGCATATCTCAGGCCATATCCAACTATGCCTCATAGATATCTCAACACATGCTTCGATGCTATCCAGCGAGTTTGTCTCGGCTGACTCATAAACTGACTGAGTACATTCACTGCATAGCATATATCATGTCTGGTGTTAACCAGATACATCAATGATTCAATCAGTTGTCGGTAAAGATGTGGATCAATCTCGCCTAAATCAGTAGAAGCCTCGTTCATTTTCTTCAGATCCATCACCATCGGTGTAGGCATGGATTTGCAGTCTGTCATACCGAATTTCTTCAATATCTCCAGTGTATATTTTCCTTGACTCAGAAAAATCTCATCAGTCCTCTGCCATACTTCTAGTCCCAAGAAGTAGCGCATCCTACCCATGTCCTTCATCTCGAATTCATAAATCAATGCACGCTTGCATTCAGCAATAAGACTTTATGAACCAGTGAGGAATAAATCATCAACATATACGACCAAAATCAGGCACTCGTTACCAACAATATGGTAGTATAGGTTTGGATCAACAACACTCTTGTTGAAGCCCAAACTCATCAAGAATCCATCAATCTTCTCGTACCAAGCACGAGGTGCCTGCTTTAGTCCATACAAGGCTTTCTTCAACCTGCACGCATGACTTATGCTCATGTATCACCAATCCATCTGGTTGCTCGATGTAAACTTCTTCCTCAATCTCACCATTGAGAAAAGTTGTCTTTACATCCATCTGATATAGTCTCCAACCCATGGAAGCAGCTAGGGCAATGATCGTACGGATGGAAGTGTATCGGGCTATAGGAGCAAATGTCTCTTCATAATCAATTCCCTCCACCTAAGAAAATCCTCTAGCTACAAATCTCGCTTTGTACTTCTCGACACTTCCATCAGCTGCATGCTTCATCTTATAGATCCACTTGGAAGTCACTACAGACTTCCCTTCTGGTCTCGGAACAATCTCCCACACATCATTCGTCATGATGGACTGATACTCTTTTGTCATGGCATCTTGCCATACCTGCTGACCTGCTGCTTCTCCATAACAAGAAGGCTTAGTATCAATGATGTGGCTCATGGCTGAAACATAGCTCGAAAATCTATGTGGTCTCTTGCTCTCTCTGAATGTACCTCGAGGAGCTGCATGTCCCTCTGCCTTCTGTAGAGTCTGTTGAGCCCAGGAAGGCCTTTTATGGCCAACTGTAATGTCTATGGGAACATCAACTGGAGCTACGGGATCACCTGGATCAATAACTGTCTCCCTCTAAATTGTTGAAGGGGGAGAAGGTACTATCTCGCTGCCAATCTCCCTCTGAGATTCTTTGGATCTTCGAAAGGCTATCTCTTCCTCAAAGGTGACATCTTTGCTCACCTCAATCTGTCTGTGACCATGGATGTAGATCCGGTAAGCCTTCGAAGATTCACTTTACCCCACAAATGTACCCTTTTTGTCTGATGCGTCTAGCTTGGTCCTCTTCTTCTTGGGTACATGAATGTATACTAGACACCCAAATATCCTGAAGTGTCCAACCTCAGGCTTCACTCCAGTGAAGGCTTCTTCGGGAGTCATGTTCTTCAAAATCTTATGAGGAATCATGTTCTGAACATACACAGTTGTCATGGATGCTTCTACCCATAGAATCATAGGTAGAATTTGATCATGTATCATCACTTTGGTTGCCTCAATGATGGTTATGTTCTTCCTGTATGCAACCCCATTTTATTGAGGGTTATAAGGAACGGTGTACTCCCTCTTGATCCGTGCCTCATTACAAAAATCACTGAAATCACTGGAGGTGTACTCTCCTCCATTATGTGATCTCAACACCTTGATCCTCCTCCCGGTCAGGTTCTCAACCTGAGCTTTAAACTCTTGAAATCTCACAAGGACTCCATCCTTGGTCTTCAAGAAGTAAATCCATATCTTCCGAGAGTGATAATCGATGAAGAGCACATAGCACAAATATCCATTCAAGGAAGCAACAGTCATGGGTCCACAAACATCTGAATGTATCAAGTCCAAGATCCCCTTGGATCTACTGTCACTGCTCAAGAAAGACCCCTTGACATTCTTGCCAAGAGCACAACCTCTGCAAACGCCATCATGCTAAACATGTATCTCTGGAAGGCCTGTTACCATCTTCCCCAGAGCGGGAAGGGCTCTATAATGTATATGAGCAAGTCTCCTATGCCATAGCTTGCTCAAGATGATAGTATTATGTAACAGGCCCTGGACTAGTCAGAAAGTCAACCTCTACAAACTGTTTTCTCAAACACCAATTACTCGGGCATAATTTATATGTGAGTTCTTGTGCCATGCAAGAACTTTTCCATGAGAGAAGGTAACCTTGTAGCTTTTATTCTCTAAGGCAGAAACAGAGACAAAGTTCCTTTTCATCCCAGGTACATACAATACCTCACTCAGCTGAAGTGGTATGTCAGAATCTAGTTGGAATGTAGAAGTTCCAACACCTTTCACAGTATATCTGGCATTGTCTCCAAGTACAACATGTAGACTAGATTCTTGCTCAACAAGATTTGTCAGATGATCTCTATATCCTGTCATGTGTCTGGAAGCACCATTGTCAATTAACCAAATATCACTATCAATGCTTGATAGTGATATGAAGAAGAATGCTTCATCTTTTATGTCTTCATCTCTCTAAGGTGGTTCTGGATCAACATCAGCACTGGATGCAAGTTGTCTCCCTTTCTTCCTGGTAGGACAATTTCTCGCAATGTGTCCATACTTGTCACCTCTGAAACACTGAATCTTTGAGTTGTTTTTTCTATGTGAGTGACCTGAAGCTGATTAAGTTTTCTTGTCTTTGAATGCTTTGTTGAAACTTCTTTTATTTCTTCTTCCTTTCTTTGTATGAAAGGCAAGAGGATGATTTTCATCATGAGGGGAGTCTTGCACTCCTCTGGCTATAAGTCTGGTTTCTTCTTGGGTGCAATTTGTCCATAGACTATCAAATCTAGGTAGATCTGCTCTACCACTGATACTTTGAAGAAATGGTTCCCAATGTCTTGGAAGAGCATTGAGAGTAGTCAAGACAAGTTCTTTGTCTGATATGGTTTCTCCAATGGGACCTAGCAGATCTCTGATCTCTTAAATCTTCATGAAGAAGGTAGCAACAATGTCATCTTTTGTCATCTTGATATGTTGAAGTTGATTCTTCAATGTAGGGGCTCTAAGGGTGTTGTTACTCTCAAACATATTCTTCAATGCATCATATATCTCATAAGTTGTCTTTAGGGTAGCAATACGAGGTAGTAGATGATCTCTTACTGAATAGATGATTATCTTCCTTGCTTTGACGTCATCTGCCTTCCAATCTTCCTTCTCTTCATCGATAGTTGTTTCTGGTAGAATCTTGTGTATCAAACTTAATAGGTCATCCTCTTCCAGGGTAATCTATAGTCTTGATTTCCAAGAACTGAAGTTGCTTGATCCATCAAGCCTATCTCCCACCAAAGCTCTGTTCCTCATGGTTTGCAGATTCTTCCACAAACCCTAATGGCTAGGCTAGGCTACCAACCTTAGGTTTCGTTGGACTTATGACTACCAACAATAAGCCATGAAAGTCAAAAGAACACTGTTGAGCTGCAAAAATCCTTCAATAAGCTGCAGAAACCCTAAAACCGAAATTCTGCAGAAACCCTAGGGCCAAAAATCAAAAGTTCTCTAATTTGCAATATCAGAGTCTATGGAGGTGCGTTGAAGGAGTTCGTACACTCCTATGCAAAAATTAGCCTCAACGTTCCAGTGGAAAGTGTTGAAACTGGCAAAAGAAGGGGAGTCGTTTTTGCAGTTGCAGCAAGGGTGGACGGCTGGCTTCTTCAATGGCTTGTGCAATGGTCTCTTCAGAAACTCTGCTCTAATACCATGTTAAATTTTAATGCTTAGCTCATGCACATGTAGTTTATTTCATTTAGCATGTACTTGAACCATAAACAATGCAGCAATACCATACACAAGTGTTGCAATAACCAAGATCACAAGAAGAATAACCATGCACAAGAACACAAGAAGTATCCTAGGAAAACCCTTCTCAAAGAAGGGAAAAACCCAGCAATCCTTTGCTATATTCTCAAGAGAAGATCCCCCACACCATAGACCTTAGCACACAAGAGGGTCCTTACCAAAACCTAGAAACTAGAGCCCAAGAGAGGTGTGCACTTTAGCCGTACAAGTGCTTGCTGAAATTCTGAGATGACAAGTGAGTGAGTGTGATCCACAATGGGGATCCACTCTTATTTATATAAGAACTAACACAGCAAAAGGTGTGTCTATTGGCACAATAGGGCTAACCTCATTAACTCAATAATATAATTAATCATTACACGTCATTAATTATCTTTCACATGGTGGGGCCGATTTGTACTCTTTACAACATAATTAGGGTTACAAGTAAATCTTACTCTCAGACAATATAGCAAGGATCTCTCTCATCCACTAGTGCTCGGCGACTAGGGACACGTCCACATGTACTCAGCCACAGGGACATCACACTCAACAGATCACTCAACTGAGTCCACAGGAGTACCATCTGGAGCACTATCTCAAGCCGACTCAACTAAGTCCATAGGAGTACAAGGCAGGAGACCATCTCAAGCCGACTCAACTCAGTCCAAAGGAGTACAAGGCAGGAGACCATCTCAAGTCATCTCAACTCAATCCAGAGGAGTAGACAAGAGACCACACGTCATCAAAACTCAATCCAGAGTCTGACGCACACCCATCACATGGGCACACCCAACACTTGGGTCCCACACACAGATGTCTCAACTCAGTCCAGCGGAGAACGATCTAGAGGATGTCTCATGAAGCTGCAATCAACAACGAGTAGGTGTTGGCCGGATTTATTATTTGATTGGTCACTGCAATATCATTCCCTTAGCCCTATATGGCAAACCGTGCAATTTCCTTTTTTATGTTCAGTGCATTTTCGTTTGTGATGATAAAAAAAATTCCTGAAATAAGAATTCTTCGATGATATCAAGCTTATCGTTTCGCTACACACCTGAATCCGATTGCTCAGGATCGCATATCAGCCTATAATACCCTACAAAATTTTGTTGGGCATTCATTACTGTTTATTCTCACAATTTTAGAGTATTCTGCTTTTCTTGATATGTTAGATCTGTTTATTTTGACGAATTTATCCTTTGATTCATGATCTTTGCCTTGTTAAAATTAGGAGCAATCCAAGCACCAATCTGAGATTGAAATCGAACCTTGAAACCTCTCACTTTGATCATTGAACAAGTAATATCTGACATCCTCAAAACACCAGAATGAACAACTCACACTAGTGACTTTGCATGCTCAGATATCTCACTCATTTTTAAAAGATAAGTCGAACATTGTTGACTTTATTGTTGGTTAATAAGGGTCGATCAGTAAAATTAAAGTTTAAAGGTTGTCTCACTGTAAACCTGTCTCTCTCTTGTTCTTTTCATATGTTGTATGCACTGTAACTGTGATCTAGGATAGCGTGGCAGATCGGATCATTCTTGCAATTCTGATATATGCTGCTTGGGGGTTTATTTGATATCACGAACAAATACTTGCACTCTAAAAGACTGTTGAAAAAGTCAACATCAGCAAAAAGTCGACGAGGGTCCGGAAAAAATCGTTTTGGCAAAAGTCGGAAAAAAATCGGAATACCACGACAAACATTAAAAAATACAAAATATATTCATTTTTTTCAAAATTTTAAACATATAAAGCAACAACAACATCTAGATAAACACATTAGCAACATAAATATGGAGAAATCACTAATATATATGTAACGGATGCCAAATAAAAAATTATACATCAAAGTCGACATTGAGTGTTGAAGGGCCAATAGTTAGAACTTAGAACCAATACAAAATGACATCACATATATAATTATAAAATGTTGCTCATGATTCATCATCATGAGGTAGATGTTTGATATACAATAACAAATGAAACAAAACTAGCAACTAGCTATCTAATATCAATGCGGGCCTCTCCCCCTTTTACGAGAAAAGATAATGGGTTGTTTGTCAAGCCTGCCCCTGACAGTAGAAGGCCATGTATCTGATAGTGGATGACGACTAGTGTGTGTGGGAGTAGGTGTATCAATAAGTGTAGAAGGTTGTGTTGATGCTAGCACATCACCCTCCATGATGTCTTCAAGTCCCTCCTCCTCCTCCCCCTCCTCCTGCTCCTCCTCCTCCTCCTCTTGCTCCTCCTCCCCTTGTTGCTCCTCCAGGTCTTGCTATTGTTCGGGTTCCTCCTCTAACCATGTAGGTGCCTCCTCCATGATAGGCATCTCAAACTCCACCCTCCACTTAGACAATACATCAATATTGTCCAAGGAAATGGCATCCACATCCGGTGTTCTGTCCATTTGCTTCAACCATAGTCGAAGATTGTAATGGACATACACCAAGTCATTGAGACGTGAGAACTCTAACCTGTAAGAGGGTCATAAAAAATTTAATGAGTTTTAACTTTTAAGGGTCATAATATATTAGAGGGTCGTAGACTCATAAATTAGAAATTACAATAAATGTAATTGCTCATAAGTTCTAACTTGGTGCGTTTCTTTGAGTGTATTTTTTCAAATACACTCCAATTGTGCTCACATCCCGAAGAGGTACATGTTTGACTCAGGATTCGGATGGCAAATCTCTGTAAATTTGGTGCCCTTGCACCATAGTTTCACCACCAAATAAGAAAGAAAGATAACATAAAGAAAACATTATTAAACTTTAAAATAAATTTTAAAATTTAAAATACATAATTGAAATTTGAATTTTAAAAACATAAAGTTCTAAGTTGAACTATCTTCTAAATTCTAATGACTTACATGGCATCAAAACATTCCTTGAAATAACATCTTCATAGCCAAATAGTCCAGTACCATCCCAATACATCTCTATCTCGCAATTAATATCGAGGTGAATCGCAACATCAGGTACCATCCTCTAAAGACAAGTATGGAGCCCTTCCATCACCTCGCCATCAAAATCAAAGTTGCATTTGTAGGAAAATGCGGGGTTGAGGATAATTATTGTTGCATGAATGGGTTGATGGAGCATCCCGGTCCATCAAGTATCAATCAAATCCCATAATAGCATCTGTCTACGAAACCCGTGGCTACCCTTTCCCACATAATAAGCCTGGATAGCTTCTTTGGCCCTATCCATGGCCTCATACAAATAGCCCATTGTTGGCTTATCGCTAGCAACCAATCTCAAAACCTTTACCAAAGGTTCACTCACTGAGCACACCTCTGTCACTCCTTCCCAGAAGGAGTTGTTGTACACCAATCTGGAAATGGCTTTCCCATCCTATCTCCTGCTATATGTAGAATCTTGCCACTCATCACAAACAAACATTTGCTTCAACTCAAACTAACATCGAAGAAAAGACTGAAGAGTAATGAAGTTGGTGGCAAAACGAGTCATTGCAGGACATCGCAACTACCTATTTTTGGTGTGTCTCCTCATGAGGCTAAGAACAAAAGTATGGTTATATATGAACTTGGGGACGCTCCTAGCCTGATCAATCACCTCTTTGATGAAGGAGGTTTTCCCCATATCCTCGAGCATGAAATCAATACAGTGTGCAGCGCATGGAGTCCAAAACAATGAACAATGCCTCTCCATAAGCAACCTACCAGCACCCACGTAATTAGTTGCATTATCTATTATGATTTGCACCACATTATGCATGTCGATCTCCTAGATGAATGCATCCATCAACTCACACAACAATGTTGCATCTTTCACATGTGTTGATGCATCTATTGATTTGATGAACATGGTACCTCTAGGACAATGTACCAAGAAATTGAGAAGGGACCTACCCTTCCTATTTGTCCAACCATCAAACATCATTGTGCATCCAAAGATCTCCCATGACTACTTGAACTCTGCCAATTTAGAGTTGATGTCCTTTTCTTCTTGAAGAATTGGTCCCCGCAACTCCTCAAAGGTAGGGCTTTTATACCCTGGGCCAACAACACCAATGGCATCACACATCAGTTGCCAAAATGGATTGTTCTTGGTGATGCTGGGAGGTATGTCACTCCAGAAAAGACACCTCCCCACAGCCCTGTCTGCTTCTTTCTTCTCCTTTTCCTTCAACACTGACCTGATGGAAGGTTGTGTTCCAAGGGTGGTTCGTGGAACAAAAAAAAGTGTGAACCTCCCGGTACCTGAATCTGTGGAGCCCCTCCCACTACACTGTCCCTCTAGGGTAGATGTCGTTGAACTTCTAACTGAAAGTTCGGCCTTCTTTGTGGTTGCTTCAGTTTTCTTTTTATCCTTTGCTTCAAGTGAATCAAATGCAATTCTGATAATCTCCGCGTTTGTTTAAAGACAAATTTCAACATCATCCCCAGGAATTTTAGCTAAATGATATTTCAACCTGCAAATCCCTCCTGAAATTTTCAGCCCACAAAGTTTGCAACTCAATCGTTGTTGGTTTGTCCCATCTTCAGGGATCCCATACACCCAAAATGGATCCAAAGGCTTCAGCATATTTTTTTATGAAAATGACAACTTCAAAATTCAACCCTAAGGCACAAAAAAACAAGAAAATGATATTAAACCCCACTAGAAAAAAAATAGCAATCCATTGGTAAAAAAATCAGACCTCTAGATTAGATTATTAGCAACGAAAAATGACAATAAGAGGGTGGAGAAAAAATTAACAGCAAGGCTCAAGCTTGTTGTCCCATAAAAAAAACATTACATTATTTTATGGGCATGAAAATCATGGCAAAATGACCCAAAAAAACACGTACACAAGCAAACTTGCAAAAATCTATGGAAAAAAAGCATTAACATGGAGGGATTTAGAATCTAGATACATACATATGAATGGAAGATTCAACACCGGTTGGCAAATGAAATTGAACCCTTGCTCCACTTAGAAATCCTTGATGGTGATGATGATGGTTGTTTAGTTGCCTCCACAATGATTGAGGAAGACCACAAACGCTTCTCCTTCCTTCTCCAAAAGAAAACAAGTCAAATGAGCAAATGAAAAAGGGAAAAAAGGCTTTATCCCCGCGGGCTAGGCGAAAATTGATTGGAGACAGGGTTGAGGAGGACCTATTGACTCAGAGTATTGATTCAGAGGGAGCTCAGACTCAGTTTTCGAGGACACCATCTTCAAGGGTGACTAGTCCACCCGAGACAACTTCAGTTTTAGAGTTATCAAGTAGACAGAGGGTTCATGCATGGGCTTCAGAGCATCAGAGATTGATGAGGAGCAGAGCATCACGGAGGCTTGAGCCTCACTTGGCTATGGAGAGGACCAGATCAGGTTCAGGTTCCACTTCAGGTGGAAGTCACTTGGCGAGAGGCCAAGTTGAGATCCAGATACTCTTGGTGAGATGCTAAGAGGGAGAGGCTCTTGGTGAGATGCCAAGAGAGAGACTCTTGGTGAGATGCCAAAAGTAGTGACCGTTGGCGAGATGCCAGGAGGTAGAAATCCTTGGTGAGATGCCAAGGTTGAGATCCTTGGTGTGATGCCAAGATCTAGGTGATCTTGGATAGATGGAGATGCACTTCCATCTATAGATCCAAATACTCTTGGTGAGATGCTAAGAGGGAGAGACTCTTGGTGAGATGCCAAGAGAGAGACTCTTGGTGAGATGCCAAGAGTAGTGACCGTTGGCGAGATGCCAGGGGGTAGAAATCCTTGGTGAGATGCCAAGGTTGAGATCTTTGGTGTGATGCCAAGATCTAGGTGCTCTTGGATAGATGGAGATGCACTTCCATCTATAGATCACACGGGTTGAGCAGATCTGTGTCAGAGACCACTTTTGATGATCAGGGTACATCCATACTCACCGAGTATTTGCCAATAGGCAACCATGTCCTCTACAGGGATGAGATTGGGAGTGAATGGCACTTTCCTCTGTAAGCGGGAGTGTTGAGATTTGGGTACCTTGGAAAGTGGTGCCCTTGTGGTTTTGGGCCTCTAACCACAAGAGGAAGATGTTTGTACCAGTGTGCCATCTACTTTATGTCTAATTTCACTTTGACTTAGGAGATTTAAGTCAAAAGTGAAATTTGGTCATTTTATCCTAAAGTGACTATTAATTCACTTTGTGGGTGAATTAGGAGACATAAAGTGAACTTAGGAAACTTAACCCAAAGTGGGTTTTGAGTTGAGATTCTTTTGGAGAGATCTCAACCATTGATTAGGGATGGCTTGGGATGATCTTAGCCATCCACATTTAGGTTTCCTTATGGATTGCTCAAGGAGGGCGCAAGGGGCAAAGAGAGGCTCATTCACTTGTATGTTCACCAAGAGAGTTAGGAGAAGGGCAAGAGGATGAGGATGGAAGCAATAGTTGAGGGAAGCTTGGGAGCCTCCTTCCCTGGAGGGCTCATGGAGGCTTAGACCCTCTTTATTGTTGGTGATTGTTCTTGTTTGGAGGAGGGCGCACACATAGCAGGCACTAGATACGGTTGGACGATCGCAAATCTGTCAGTTTTCGTGGAGAGGTATCACACAACTGGTGGTTTGTGTGCAAGGGTTTCTTCATCTAAGGTCCTGAGGTCAAGGGCGCATTGTTTCAGTGGGATAGAGCAACAAGCGAAGAGGGCGCACTAAGCTTGGGCGAATTTCTCTTCTTGGAACTCCAAAGCATCTCGAGAGGAGTTGCTATTGTATCAGGTTCCATCATATTTGTATTCTTGTTGTATCTCATGCTTTAGACACCACTTATATATACTTTCATCCTAAACTGGTTTTCCCCGGGGGGGGTTTATCCAGGGTCATGTTGACCAAAAATACATGTGTCTATTTTCATGCATGCTTAGATGTGTAGATCAGCACTTTAGAGTTGTAAAGATCCGAGGAGTGTTATTTGTTTTGAGTATTATTGCATGTGCTAACCATTGTATGAAAACACTTGCAAGGGCACCTCAAAAGAACACTTAACCATAAAAATTATGAGCATAAAGTTACTTGATTGTTTGTTGTCCTAAAACATCAACAAATGACAGTTTGAAAATTGAACATAGATCCAAACTCAAGGTCAAAGACAGACCTTAGTTGGCAGCCTCACAGTAACTCATTTCTCTTCACGAGGGGGATTATCTGTGGTCCCAGTGTAAATTTAGTTGCCTCTTATTCCTAGGGTTTAGGTAATGCCTCAAATAACATTGTCGAGGCTTATGCTCTTTAGGAAGGCCTCCAAATTGCAAAAGAAATGAGTATCCATAAGTTAATCATCTTGGGCTATTCCATGATGGTGATCAAGGCGATCATTAAGAGATCCATTATCAGGAACAATGTCTTCTTTGGCATTATTCTCGTTCCTATTATCCCCTACCCTAAGGATAACTAAGGAGATCATGTCTCGAAGCCCATAGGTCCTAGACATGGAGTGTCGAGAGTCGGATGACTTGAGCTTGGCCCCGGAGGGCCCCTCTTTTCTTCAGTGCAACCCATTTATCAGCAGCAGCAATATCCATCCCACCAGCCTAGTCCCGAAGTAGCAGTAAGTCTTGCTCCATGAGGTAATGAGTCTGGGCATCATGGTATGTATCGCTCTGATTATTGAAGCCCTTGAATATGTTAAATTGAATTCTCCTTCATTTCATAACATTTTCTTGGAAATTATTCTCTTTAACTTGTTCATGCCTGGAAGGGTGACATGATGCCCTAGTAAGTTGATCTCCCTTTAGGATGGGTTTCCACTGGGTAAGTCTATGAAAGGTCATCGTCCATTCCCTCCATAATTACCACTTTCCATCTTTATTCCTATCATTTCCCCCCTACCTTTGTTCGAGCATTGGGATTTGACACACTAGGAAGGGTTGTACATTGCCTTGTGGGAAGAAGGGGCTAAAGGCACAGAGGGTAAAAGTAATTGGTAAGAGTTAAAAGCCAAAAATGAAACCTTTGAGATACTTCGCCCAGGGATTCCCGAGAAAGCAGTAAAAGGCTTCTAAGTAAGAAAAGGGAACCCATAAAATAAATAAACGCTCATGGTATTAGTTGGTGGATAGGAGGTCTCATCAGGAGTCGGCCTATTATGACCATGGGCATGTAGCGGTATGACACTACCATCTATCTAGACACCAAACCAGGGTAGTGACTCTTGGTGGCATAGCCAAGAGAAAGGGGGTCTCATCACGAGCCAGCCTTCTCATCGCCGTGAAATGTTTGTCGATAACACTGTCACCTCTGGTCACCAAGCCAGGACAGTGTCCCTCAACTCTTCCCTTGAAGCATAAAAGAAAAAGATCAATGAAGCTAAGAATAAAAGGCAATGAATGGGCTAAGAAAAAATGGCATCCATGACAAGGTGCAGCTTGCCCTCTACAAAGTCACCCACAGGTAAGATTTACATTTCCCTGTTATCATTGCACCCCATGCCCAAACACTACCCCACGCCACCTCATACACTCACATGACATGGATTGGTTCTTACCTCGGAAACACCCCACACTTAAGGAGGATTATTCCAATAGGACATCCTAAGACCTCTCCAAAACTGACTTGTTAAATTGCATAACATCTTTGAGCATTTAACAACAGCAAAGGACAGTTTGATGCACATGTTTGGGTAATATAATTATTGGATGTGATTTACATGTTATGAGCCCTGTGACTTATGAACCCCTAGAGGGCGTACTTGTTGTTGTTGCAGGACATTGCCTGGTGGACAGGTACACATGGGGGAATGATTAGCTTGGACCTTCATGGAGCTGAAAACCCACAGATGGATGTTTTTACCCCAGCCATGGGCAAGAAGACATCAAAGATTTGCACCAAGAAGAAAGAGGGACGTCACCTTGTAGGCACCCTGGCAGACCTAGACCCAGGGGGATCTTGCTTTTCCACCTGAATGTTGACCTTTGAGAGCACATGACGTCAGCATCATGACCCCAGATGTCTTCCACAGCTAGGGTTTGCATTTTGAGGGAAGTTGTGAGCTAGTTGGCACGTGTGGACATCATCCAGGGCCTTTGGAGGCCAAACGTTCAACATCTGGAGCCCAACGTTCCACCTTAGGGGCTCAATGTCATCCTAGAAAGGCATGACATCACCCTTGGAAGTGTTTTTACATGCTAATTAATTTTATTTATGCCAAATTTGAATTTATTTGTAAATTGGCTAGGTCAGCCTTATTTTGATGAGAAAATTAATTAAAGGTCAAAATTTTGTATAAATAAACATAAAGTACTCTCATTTTTACATAAGAACTCCTCACACAAGAGGAGAGGTCTGAAATTTGCGCCCTAGAAGGGCTATTGGCTGAAATTGAAAGGCGCACTCTTGTATAATTCTGATTTTTTGCAAGTTGGATCAATCTTGGAAGCTTTTATGGTGATCTTGCATGGTATTTCATGATTATTCTTGGTGCAAGTAGGTAAAATCTGCATTTTTTTGTCATCTACTGAATGGTTTATGTATGGTTTTATTTGCTCATACAAGATTATGAAATTGCATGATATGCTTAATGCTTGAAGTAAGGAACTTAAATTGTTACTTTCTTACTTTCTATTTGCCAAGCTTTTCATTGAATTGATCTAGTAACTAGTGAAACCCTAGAACCCTAGTTTCCTAGCACTCTAAGGTTTTGACCTAGTTATCTTTGCCTAATTTCTTATCCCATAAGAAGCCTAAGGAGACCAAGGTGCTAGGGCCTAGGATTTCCTACACCCTAATATCTTGTTTTCTTGAGGAAAATGCATAGGGGGACTTAAGTTACTACTTCTCCTATGCATTCCTCTTGGACTTTTGTGCACTATCAAAATTGATTTGCAGCCTTAGAAGAAGCCGTCTACTTGACTCCATAAACCCTAGAAGGCACTAGTTCTAGCCTCTCTCTTATTGAAGGATTGATTAAACACTCAAACTCTCTTCCTTGAAGCTTTTGCTAACTTCTACTTAACCCTAAACTAGACTAATTCATTAACTAACTTGTTGTTGTTGCAAATCACTGCTACAGCCATACTAATTCATGATAATTTGTTGCATTCACCTACATAATTTGCACCTAGCTCACTCAGAAATTGTTTGTGACAATTGCCAATCAATCTACTAGATAAATGCTAAGTTTACATGGTGTTTCCTTGCAATTTTGAGCACTAGAATTTGTTGTTGTTACAAAAGATTGTTACAGCCATCTAATTGTAGCAAATTCTCTGCATAAGTGACATTAAATGCTACTTAGACATTGCCAAATTTGCTTACGACAATTAATTATCATTCAGCCTAGTTAAAGCTACATTTTCTTGTCTTTTTCAAGCAATTTCAAGGCACATTTTTTGCGGCTGTTACAAAATACTTCTTGATGTTGTAAACTGCTATATTGCTGCAACTTTATATCAGCTAGCCTATTTTTTGAAGGTTCGTGGTCTTAAGAAGCACTAACATCATATTTTGTACTTGAAAGCTGCCATATTTTCTCTATTGTCTTGTTCTGGGCAAGTACACTCCATTTTTACCGTTGTTTCATCCCTTAAAGACCTTAAGAACCTTTTGACTTGAGTGACCAGTGAGAGGGGAGTTTTCTTGCATCCTCGCCTTAGTCTTATCAGCCCTTTAGGTCACTGGGAACGTTTCCCCCGGGGTAAATTTGATATACTCCTAAATAGAAAGGGGTTTCCTATTAAGGTGACAGTGATAGGTCACCTCCTGTTACGCCAATCTTGCATTCACTTGCCTTGGGCTTTGGGCAAGTACAGATTGTGCGATAACAGTTCTCTTTCCCTCCTTGCCGAATTCAATTAATACTCCATATTCCACATAAAGCGAGAGCACAATTCCTATGACGATCAATGGGAAAAAGTTGATTCAACTCTAGAAGAGGGTGAAATAATGGTTAATAAGGTAAAGGGGAGGCTCCCCATCCCATAATTTGCATGGATCTCTTATTAATTTTGTTGGGCAGTTCGCGGATCATGGGCATGGAAGGTTGTGTGACCAAGAAGCTTGCACATATGAATGGCTTTGGAGTTGATGGCCCCATTCAATCCGATATGTTTGAAGGAGGGTTATATTGTGCGATGGCTTTGGCCATGAAAATCATTCCTTCCCTGGGAGGTGAGGTCTGATACTCTGCGCAGTGGTTATTTCTCGGGCTCTTGGTAATTCATTATTGATGCCTAATGTTTCCTAGAGGTATTCATTCAATGCTGGATCCAACTTGGGTTATGACCAGGATATCCCTGGTCATCAGGTTTTTCTCCCCCAATTCTGATCATACAAAAGTTCATGCTTCTATTATTTTAGGTTTTATTTCTGCAGGTTCTCTCCCCGTTCCTAGTTCTGTCATCTCTGGGAGTTGGTTTGTTTGTGGGTTGTGGTCTGGTAGATCTAGTTGTGCTCTCCTCGATCCTAATTTTGTCAATTCTGGAAATGAATTAGTCTGTGGTCTGATGATCCAAATGAATACTAGTGCCAGCCTTCTTATATGAGGCCAAACATAGCACTTTGTCCACATAACAAGTGAAAGTACAATAACAAGTGGGGTCGACCCCTCAAGTAACCTATACAAATCATATAGATGTAATAATGTTATCATAGATACCACTCGTGCGGTGATGTCAAGCCTCCAAAGGCTAGGAGAGCGCCTCCCAAGGCCACGTGGCAGCATATCAAGGTGCAAGGATGGCAAAGAGTGCATCTCATCGTCCATGGCCATGCTCTATCATCAATGGTGCACCAAGTGTCATCAAACCCCATCATCATAAAACCCTAGAAGGTGATATCATCATCAGAAGGATGCCAACGTCAAGGATCTAGGGTGTTGCGTCCAAGGTGAAGGAAGTTGCATCTTATCTTTGAATGGTGTCTGGTTGTTAGCTACTGCAACGTCCTCCATCAAGTGAGTAATAAGCCCCGGGGGTACACTGCCCAACATCTGGGCTTTCAACCCATCTGTGTGCCATCATGACCAAATATTGTAAAATCAAGCCCATATGTCCATAGTCCAAGGTTTTGAGGATGTGAGAGCTCGTGTCGGAAGGTGGCAAGTCACTGGATGACTCATTGCTCTGCATCACACGTGCCAAAGTCCTACAATAAGGGAAAAACGTCCTGGGTGAAATCCTAGGACGTCTCTCAAAGAACCATGTCAGGGCCACCCAAAACAAAGAAGAATATAAGACAAGGTAAACCATTGTTCATAAGAGATATTAGTCCTTAAATCATGCAAAGTAAGCTATTACTTAAGATATAAGCCATGTAAACAATTCACCTCAGTATCCCCTTCAAGCATCACATTGGCCCAAGACCTCATGTGAGTTGGCAAGTTTGAATATGGGAGGGCCTTCATCCAACCCTATTAGGTGTGCCAACCAATACAACAAATAAAATACCTGGGTAGAGGGATAGGTCCCGAGGGAAACAATGAAAGAAAGAAACCCTTCAAGAGTAAATGTGATAGTGGTATGAATTTGGGCTTATTTCATGGCTTATGGTGTCATTAAATCCATTTCTATGAGCGCCTTTGTAGAGGGAGAGCTTGTTGTTTGAGATACCCTTTCCTCGATACTTTTTGCTTTCTGAACCCCTTAATTTCCTTTTGATACCCATTTTTATTTTGCAAGTCCCCTTTCCAAGTTTCAAGCTTTATTCTTTCATTTTCTTACTAGGCTATGGTCTTGTTTATGATTGTGCATTCAGTGCATCGGGACAAGGGGCGATTACCATTAGAAGGGGCAGAGCTCGAGTTGGCCTGTGGCTTTTATAGGTGGCCTTTATCATCTTTTACATAACATATACATATATAGCATTTGCATCAAACTATGGGCCTTCATCCCCTTCTTCTCATCAGAGAACGGACCATGACCCATTGCCAAAGTTTGGTACACTCTGAGGGGCTCCAGGATGGAAAGTGTTAAGTATGGTGGGGAACGGAACGTTACCCTTATGAGGGGCCCCCAGTAGTACCCCTTTTCCATGGGCGGTGACAACACGGGACTAGGGCACAAAAGTTGACCACCAAGGTGAAACAAGACAACAAACACAACTTCCCAAACCAGTGATCCATTATCCAACTTCAACCAATGATCTTCATCCACATGCCCAGTAAATTAAGCACAACACTTCGCATGAAAGGACTAACATACCTCATGGTCACGCTGGCCTACTGTCTCCCATACACTAAGTTGTATGGATGTGACGAGCCTTGGTTGATCTATAGTTGTAGAGGCAATCTGAAGGAGGTTGTTGGGTTGCCATTTGTGGACATGTTGATCACATCATGATCGGGATCATTGTCTCCATTGCAGGCCATGAACTCCTCTAGTTACCCCTAGACATGGGGGGGTAACATACATCATAAATAGAATCATAAGAAATGGAAGAAGATACAACAAGACCAATGTTCAAGAGTTCATCTAGTGGATGAGTACATAATTCAATAGATGTCACATCTCTTTGTGGATCTTGAGAAACAAGAGCAGATTCCACTTCAAGAGAAAGTTGCATCAAATTATGAGCTTTAGTTCGAAAGGTTTGGAGCAATGTCCTTATCATATTTTTTTAATGGAGAAGCCATTAGAGAAATTTTGAGGTCTAAATGGGCCTCCTAAGGAAAATAATAAAATAACAGTTATGAATTTTCAAAGGGAACGAAATAAAACGAGATTTTTAATCGTATTTTCGACTTATTTCCTTGAAGGTTTACTTAAATTTCAAGTGGGATCTGACATACTTAAGATCGAGACCGACCACCACATCCTATGATCAAACAAGATTTGCCAACTTTTCCATCTACAACAACCGAAGATGAAGGTGCATCTCATTTTCCAATGCCCCATCTACTACAAGATCAGAGACCACTATTGTTGACTTTTTTGATATTTGGGAAGCTCCCTCTCCACTTTCTTTTGTTACACATTTCAGTGTTTGTAGGTTTCATCTCAATGAGATCTCTTAGAAGGATCACCTCCTATTTCTTGGTTGTTCCATCCAATTAGGGCAATAGGAATCGAGCAAAGACCCTTGATACTTCAAGAGTTGAATCGGTAAGGCATTTTGTCTCCTCTTCACCTCTCCCTCAAGGTTATTGATTGACCTCTAGACCCATGAGAGGCCACAATTCCAAGTTACAAGATGCGGAGTACTAAAGCAATAAATGAACCAATGTTAGGCGGATCCAAAGTCAAGCTCCCCTCACCCAACACATTACTCTCCAAGTTCAGTTGAGTAGCCAAGTTTTTATCAAAATATTCTTATCCACGATCTTGGATGGAAGGAGAGATAGACTCCCTTGCTTTTGTGCCCCCCCCCAGGATCATATAATGGGGCACCATTAGCCCGAATTACTCCTCAAAGGATATTATCTGCCAGTGCATTGACCCTCTTATAGTGATCGATGTCTCCAATGGTAAGCTCGTCTCTCGATCTTTTCGCTCGTCCTTGGTTGTCGCCTCTAATGGGCCCTAACATCCTCAACTTGGCCTCTCACCAAGTGACTTCCACCTGAAGTGGATCCTGAACTTGATCTGCTCGTCTCTATAGCTAAGTAAGGCTCAATCCTCTGTGGTGCCCGCTCCTCCTCATCAATCATTGATGCTCTGAAGCCCCTACAGAAACCCTCTATCTGCTCGACAACTCTGAAACTGAAGTTGTCTCAGGTGGACCAGTCACCCCTGAAGATGGTGTCCTCGAAAATTGAGTCGGAGCTCCCTCTAAATCAATACTCTAAGTCAATAGGTCCTCCTCAACTCTGTCTCCCCATCAAATTTTGCAACTACTTTAACCACAAGAACACCTCTAGATTAATGTCGTTGTCCCCTAGGGCATATGGAGTCTCAAATGCATTAGCTTGAAGATTGATCTAGATGAAACAAGAGATACAAGTCCAAACCCTAAGGTTCAAACACACTTAGGCCTTAGGTTTTAGACTTTAAGGAAAAAGGTACATAGGGTGCAAACACACTTGGGCCCTAGGTGTCGTTTTCCCTTCTCCTAGCTTCAACTTAGGTCAAGGATCAAAGTCTAGGGTTAAAACCCTAAAGTGCAAGCATTTTTAGGTCTTAGGGTTTTAACCCTAGCAAGAAAGCTTCACAAACTTGGACAAATAAAATCTTTGTGAGGAAGAGAAACACTTATGTCTTCCTCTTAGGGTTTTGACAAAACAAAGATACTTGCAACAAGATAGCAAATTAATCATTTAACATTAGCAAGACAAAATAAGATTGCAAAAAATTACTTACTTCCTCCAAGAATCAAGAGCATCAAACCCTAATTGTAGAAATTATCCATCCAAATGAGCAAACCATCCACAAGGAACCTCCTTCAAGCATAGCGCATAAGAGAAAAAGTCCAAAGAGGTTGAAATAGTGAACTTTTTAAAGGTGTTACCCCACACAAGTGTGAGGGAGTGATGATCCAAATGAATACTAGTGCTAGCCTTCTTATACGAGGCCAAACATAGCACTTTGTCCACATAACAAGTGAAAGTACAATAATAAGTGGGGCTGACCCCTCAAGTAACCTCTACAAATCATAAAATTGTAAAAATGTTATCATGGATACCACATGTATAGTGATGTCTGTTAGAATATAATGGATGTGCTCGTTTTACCATTGACAATACTATTGTCACCCAGCCATATGCCGAAGCCACCCTCCGAGCACCTTAACCTCGACAGAGAATCATTCCGAAAGCAAACCCTAGGCTAGATAGCCAAACAAAGGGTAGCGCACCTTTCCCCAAGGATACTGCATCAACAAGAGCTAATCAGATAGCCCAAACCCTAACCAAGAGATCGTCCAAGCCAAACGTGATATGCTAGCTGCAGCAACTGCAATGGCAACTCTCCTCAAACTTGCGCACAAGACTGGGCACTGCAGTGCACACAAGTTGTTGCTCTGCAATTCTGAGATTGCCTGCCAGAATGAGAACTGGCCTCTTGTATTTATACTGACTCTAGCTAACTGCCTGGGCCGACTTCTCATTCTGGGTATTTGTCTGTTTAGTATATATTAATTCTTCTGGCTGACTTCTTCTCTTGGAGGCTAATAACCTAATATAAATTATCCTCTTGAGCTGACATGTCTTCTAGGGTTATTAGCCAACTCATTAGGGTTTCTTCTCGCTTTCCGGAGTATTCTATTCTCGTCAGGTTTACACGTGGAGGTAAATACCCCCGCAACTACCATAATATCAACACTCCCTCCTAGCTAGGGAGGTATTACAGGTAATGGTCTTGAGCACGAACATACCATTCACCCGGTAGCATCAACATAGACTATCTCATGACTAGATCATGAGCACCATCATCATCAGTATCATCAGTCGTATCATCTCTCGAAACCATACGCCATCTGAGTAATTAGACATGATGTTGGATAAGTCACTCACACCACAGAGTGATACAAGAGCCATTCTTCTAATCTGGACATATGTCCTAGAAGAGTAAATGTTCTGAACCATTTTCCGTCTGGGAAATCTCTGTTCTTTGATCATCCATCTAGTTGATAATCATTTACAATACTGTTGATAGTCTTCAAGGCAATCGGAATAAAATATAACACAATTGTGTCTATCCATAGTAGTACATAACTACAATCCAGTGGTACACTACCACACCAAGTAACACCCAAGTACTTGATCAAATAGTGGAACACATCCAACACAGTAGTATATATCTAATGTCATACAATCTTCATAACAATCATCTGATATCAACCTGCACAGAAACAATGTTATGATATAAACTGAATCATATGGGCCATTCTTCCACTCACATCTGTGAGATCTCGAAAGAGCATCTGCCCTCAAAAGGTAAGACATCAATGATGAGCTATCTAGACTATTCTTCTCAAGCAAGGAAGAATAATTGTCCTAATTTCTGAGCCTGGACCATTCCCCGCCCTGGGCCATTCCTCCGACACTAAACAAAGTGTAACCTGGAGAGAATGAATCTGCTCTAAGGAATGCATGTCCCTGATTGTTGAGCCTGGACCATTCCCCACCCTGGGCCATTCCTCCGACACTAAACAAAGTGCAACCTGGAGAGAATGAATACACCCTAAGGAATGATTGTCCGGACCATTTCCCCTGTTAACCACAAGAGGAAAAGATTG
>ML785362.1:668309-686920 GCA_009831015.1 Picea engelmannii | reverse complement strand
AAAATGAGAGTCAAAACCCTCAATATATAGTGTATCAATGACCTAATTTTACTTTTTAGGTCATAAAAAGGCCGACAAGGCCATAATGTCAAAATCATATTGTTTTTACATTAAATGCTAAGTAAAAAGCCCTAATCAAGTAAGAATGAGAGTAAAATCCCCTTCAAGGGAGGCGCTAGCCCTTTCTAGGGTAAATGAGACACTAAGGAGCAAAATGTTAGCCCCCCAGGGGCCTCTCCAACATGCCACACGTGCCACTACTGCCCAGTCTGCCTCCAAAAGCATCCATGAAGCTAGATGACGTCATGGTGAATATGGAGACGTCCCAAGCCTTCCAAGGTTGGCGTTCCACTAAAAGGGGTCATTCCCCCAGGTCTAGTCCTGCCAGAGTTCCTTTGATGGAACGTCCTCTTCCTCTTCGGTGCAAAAGCCCTGATCCATCTCCATCCTGTCTCTACCCCCTGATAGGGTCTCAGCATCCATCTAGTGGGCTCTTCAGCCCCATGGAGGTCCGAACTGGTCATCTCCCCATGTGTACCGGTCCAAATGGTACCTATCCGTCGGGGATGGTCCTGCACATCAAAAGCTACACCCTCTATGGGCTCATCAGTCACCGGGATCATAGCAATGTTAATCACATCTCATCATCAATATTATTAAACATATGCATAAAAACCCTAATACATCAGCCAATAGCTCAAAGACATTACAAAAACCTGCACTACAAGATTGGACAAAAAGACAAGATGTCCTATTGGGCTAGTGTCCACAAGAAAATGAAAGTTCCAGGAAGATTTCATCCAAGCCATGTAAGTGAGGTGATGTGGCTAGGGGATGTCCAGACATGTGGGTGCAGTGAGGGCCAAGGATGCATAATGTTATCTGTGGGTGCCTTTGTAGAAGGTGAGTTGTACTTGTCATAGATGCATTTTTTCCAAGCTCGTTCTCGCCTTTCTTCTTTCTCTTGCTTTATTCTTTTATTTGCTTTTTCTTTTTCTTTTTCTTTTTTTATTCAAGGGCTAACCAGAGGACGTTACCTTGGCATGGTGACCAGAGCTGATAGTGTTACCCACAAATACTTTCACAAAGATGAGAAGGTTGGCTCATGATGAGACCCCCTTTCCCTTGGCCATGCAACCAAAGGTCACTGCCCTGGCGTGGTAACCAGATGGTGGCAATGTCATACTGCTAGGTACCCATGAACCTAATAGGTTGGCTCATGATGAGACCTCCTATCCTCTGACTAGGTCTTGTTTGTTATTTTTCGGGTCCCTCTTGTTTCTTGCTGAGAGGCCTTTTATTGCCTTCTCGGGGATCCCTAGGCGAAGCATCTTGAGGTTTCATTTTTAGGCTTTTGTCTCTTACCCACTGCTTTTACCTTCTGGGCCTTTAGCCCCTTCTTCCCACGAGATAAGGTGCAATCCTACAAATAGGTCAACCCAATGCCCGGTCAAGGGGAATGGGATAAATGAGTGGGAGATAAGATAAAATAGTGGTGCTATGATGGGAGCGGACGATGGCTTTTCAGAAATTCCCCTAGTGGCAAACCAAGACCTATCGGCACAGGCTTGCTAGGGCACCCTGTCAATCTCCCCAAGCATGGTCAAGTGGGCTAATGTAAGATCCAAGCAGTTATTAGAGATAAAAGGAATCAGATGCATATATTTAAAGGTTTTAATGATCAAAAGTGACACATACCATGATACTTGGACTAATTACCTCATGGAGCAAGAAACTCTTCTGATACAAGACCAAGCCGATGGTGATGGATGTTGTTGTTGCTGACAAGATGAAGTTGATGGAAGAAGAAAAGGATGGGTCCTCCAGGGCCATGCTCAGGTCAATCCTGCTCTTGGTACTCCATGTCTAGGACCTGTGGGCCTCAAGACATGATCTCCTAGTTATCCCTAAAAAGCGGGGATAACAGGCACCACAAATTGTGTGCACAAATTTCTGCAAAGCATTTTGAATGGTAGGAGCTTGCTCAATAAGGACACCAAGATGAAATCAAGCACATCCAAAAGCATAAATCAAGATGATACCACTTTGTTGGTGAAGCAATACACTGGGACAACTAGATAAGATAAGATAATTTTATTATTGTCCAACAAATGACCACTAAAGTGGGCCGATGGGACTGCTGGGTACAATGATGTCTGTACAGAGTGGGAGCACCAAGACAGCTCCTATAAAAAGCAAGATACAGAAAGTAAAGTATGGACTACAATGTTCCTTTAAAATGGACCCTGGTTGAAGGCAGCATGCCACAAGGTTCATGTTATCCCTTGATCTGTAGGGGTAACTAGAGGACTGATTCACTTGTGATTTTTCTCACAATCAGCAGTTCCACAGATGAGATCTATGGTTATCCTGGATATTTCCCAGAGATGTTCATAGCATTTGCTCAGTTGATACTTTGATAATAGACATTTGATGGAGATAGTACCTGATTGCGCCTCACGCTCTTTCACTCACAAATGATGATGTTGTTCTTTAGATGTGGGTCATGGGACATGTTGATCATTGGTGTATTTTATAATGGCTCGTAACACTCTAAATTGTTGTCTCTTACCTGGTTGTACTATGGTGTGTTCATAATCTACCTCTAGATAAGTGTGTTACCTTATGAGTCAAGTTGTACTACTAGCAACCTAGGTAGGTGTTTCATGTAGTCTTCCCTAGCCATTTTTCACACCCTATCATTTCATCACCATTTTCATGCATTTTCATTTTCCCCTTTCTTGATTGACTTATAATATGTCATTGTAGCAAGGTCCAAAATAAAATCCATGAATGAAAAGGCCTAAATAAAAAACAGAAACAAAGAGCTAAAATGCTCAAGGTAGAAGCAGTGAAAGTTAAATTATATGCATGAGATATGCCACCTTGCTATGAAGCCCAATTTCCCCAAGTCCTATCCTCAAATTTTATTTTATTTTTTAAAAAAGAAGGGACCTGTTATCACAGAATTTGTACTTGTGCAAAGCCCTTCACAAGATGCCAATCTTGTGTAACAACTAGAAGTACTTGTCACTGTCACCTCATTTTAGCGTTGGGTGAAGATCCAACACAAGGGAGGCTTCCCTTGTGACCACAAGGGATCCTATAGCAAGCTAGAGGCAAGTCTACAGCCCCCTATCCTGGTCACTCAATGAGATAGGCTAAGTCTAGGAAAGTGGAAAGGTTGGGATTAGTTGAAAGGTAATTGGTTGACATGTGCAAGACAAGAAGTATTCTAATGCACATAATAGTCAATTACCAAGTTAAATCAACTATTAATCACCTCTAGATGCTAGCTATTAAGTAAATCTAATTGATGTTGTAAAATTGCAACAATAAACAAGTGTATATCAGCAAAGTATAATTTGCAACAGCAACAAGAAATCAGCCCAGAAAAAGTAGTAATTATATCCTAGAATTAAGCCTCCAATGAGTAGAACAACATCCAATCATCAAACAATATTTCTGAGCTGATTTTACCCCAATATTAAGTAAGTTATCAACAATTAATCAAGCCCTGATGGCAGTAGCAAACCTTTTATAACAGAAGCAATAAATTCACCTTGTTTGCTAAGCATTGAGTGAGAATTAGTGAGGGAATGAGGTGAGTAATTTGGTTGTCCAATGGCTTTGATAGAAAGAGAGTTGTGTGAGTTTTGCAAACACTTGTAGACAAGAGACTAGTGCTGTTTTCCTTGTTAGGGCAAATGGAGTCAATGTGACACATCAAAAAGGAGGCTATGCACAAGAGAAAAGGTGAAGGTTTAAACCCTAGGGTTATCCTCTCATTAACCTAGGTCAAACCTCAAAGGAAAAGCCACTAGAGTTTATCCTCTCATAAATCCTACGTGTCGTCCCACTTCTTCTAATGCGTCTAACAAAGGAAATGGATGGAAACTAGGTTTTAAACCCTATGAGGATAACCAATCCTAACCCTTAAGGAAAACCTTAAATACTTCAAAAAGCTAAGGTGAAAAACAACAAGGGAAGCGGATAACCTCTCTTAATCCTTCCTTAGGGTTTCAAATTATTCAAAGAGAATGTGATAACATGCAACTATTACCTCTCTAATAGAACACTCACCAAAATATACCATGAAAATCACATGCACAATAAGAAAACACTTACTAGTCTAGGCGCATAGCATGAGGAAAACCTAGTTCATGAAGAATCCACCATAAACAAGACAAAGCATCCATCCACATCACTCCAAAGGTACGCATAAGACATCCATAGCGAAAACAAGAGAGAAGAAGACAAGTAGTAGTGATCTCACAAGTGAGTGAGTTGTGTTTGATCCAAATGAGCCCTAGCCTCATTTATATGAGGTAACCCTAGCGCACATGTCCACAAAATGATGTAAAACAACAACAATAAGTGGGGTCAACCCCTCAAATAGCCTCTAACAATGAATAATCGTGCTCATACACCATAATAATGCCCTCCTAGGTCACATGTGTGGTGACGTCATGCTCTAAGGGGGTGTGTGAAGCCTCCAAAGGCTATGTCTCATCATCCAATCAATGCAAGCAGGGTGGAAAGGTGTGTCTCCTCATCAATAGTCATGTCATATCATCAAGCCATCAAATGGTGCCCCAATGGAAAGCAAGCCCATCATCATCAAGCAAACCCTAGCGCATGATGTCATGACTCATCATCAAGGAGCTAAACATCCAAGGTGGGAAGGCCAGCATCCAAGATGGAATGATCATGCATCACCTCTCTGAGCAGTGTCCAAGCATAACCAAGTGCAAAGTCCTCCATCAAATGTCGATTCATAGACTAGGGTCCATCTGACTAGGGTGATTCCCCACCTCTTTTAGGGCAAGAGATTTTCAGAAAATGATCCCACTGCTTCTACCTAAGTTTCTTTCATTTCCCAAGGTACATGAATAGATTATAATCAACTTAGAGCATAACAAAATACAAAAGGAGTACATGTTAACATAAATTCCTATGTTAGTTCCATGTCATATAAGTCGTCGTCTGCAGTGGTGGTTTGCTCTTTTTCTTCTTGAAGACTAATGTCCAGTCTTCCTGTTGTTCATGGAATTAAGTTGCAAATTCTTCCAACTCCCCATATTCAAACTCTGTTATGCTTTCAATTTCCTCTCTCGCGGGGGCTTGGATGATATCCAGAAGTCTCTTGGCCTCATCTTCCTCTTCCACCACATTAGCATAGTGCTTTTGTGCTTGTTCAAATTGGGGGTGAGAGGGTGTGATCACCTAGAGGGTGTGGGGGAAGAGAAGTTGCTTCTCAAGGTCCCTTACTTCTTGATTCTTCCTTGGAATTGTTACAACCTTCAATGTTGGAGAAGAGGTTGGAGTCATTGTCATTGCTTACTTTGTGTGGAGAAGAGGTTGTAGTCATTGCCATTGCTACAATCTACCTCTGGGCCTTTAGCCCCTTCTTCTAATAAGATAATGAGGTACATGCTTTTTTGGTGTACATGTAACCACATTACCCAAAAAGTGGGAGAATGGAATGATCAAGGATGGAAAAGTGGTAAGTAGGATCGGGAATGGTACATATGTATATCATTAAAGTAATATATATATGTACATGTTTATCTAAATGTAATAAAGTAAGCTTACCATCCATATATTAAGAAACTACATTCATAATTTTTTTTAAACGAAATGGTTATATTGTATTGAGCCAAAATCTATGGCTTTAAAGTTTACTTGTTCTGAGAAAAGTTGCAAAATAGCAAAAAGGGGTCCATCTGACTAGGGTGATTCCCCACCTCTTTTAGGGCAAGGGATTTCCAAGAAATGATCCCACTGCTTCTACCTTAGTTTCTTTCATTTCCCAAGGTACATGAATAGATTCTAATTAACTTAGGAGCATAACAAAATACAAAAGGATACATGTTAACATAAATTACTATGTTAGTTCCATGTCATATAAGTCGTCGTCTACAGTGGTGGTTTGCTCTTTTTCTTCTTGAAGACTAATGTCCAGTCTTTCTATTGTTCATGGAATTAAGTTGCAGATTCTTCCATCTCCCCATCTTCAAACTCTGTTATGCTTTCAACTTCCTCTCTCGTGGGGGCTTGCATGATATCCAGAAGTCTCTTGGCCTCATCTTCCTCTTCCACCACATTAGCATAGCGCTTTTGTGCTTGTTCAAATTGGGGGTGAGAGGGTGTGATCACCTAGAGGGTGTGGGGGAAGAGAAGTTGCTTCTCAAGGTCCCTTACTTCTTGATTCTTTCTTGGCTTTGGTACAACCTTCAATGTTGGAGAAGAGGTTGGAGTCATTGTCATTGCTTACTATGTGAGGAGAAGAGGTTGGAGTCATTGTCATTGCTACAATCTACCTCTGGGCCTTTAGTCCCTTCTTCTCATAAGAGAATGAGGTACATGCCTTTTTGGTGTACATGTAACCACATTACTCAAAAGGTGGGAGAATGGAAGGATCAAGGATGGAAAAGTGGTAAGTATGATCGGGAATGGTACATATGTATGTCATTAAAGTAATATACATATGTACATGTTTATCTAAATGTAATAAAGTAAGCTTGCCATCCATATATTAAGAAACTATATTCATAATTTTTTTTAAACAAAATGGTTATATTGTATTGAGCCAAAATCTATGGCTTTAAAGTTTACTTGTTCTTAGAAAAGTTGCAAAATAACAAAAAAGGGGTCCATCTGACTAGGGTGATTCCCCGCCTCGTTTAGGGCAAGGGATTTCCAAGAAATGATCCCACTGCTTCTACCTAAGTTTCTTTCATTTCCCAAGGTACATGAATAGATTCTAACCAACTTAGAGCATAACAAAATACAAAAGGAATACATGTTAACATAAATTCCTATGTTAGTTCCATGTCATATAAGTCGTCATCTACAGTGATGGTTTGCTCTTTTTCTTCTTGAAGACTAATGTCCAGTCTTCCTGTTGTTCATGGAATTAAGTTGCAGATACTTCCAGCTCCCCATCTTCAAACTTGTTATGCTTTCAACTTCCTCTCTAGCGGGGGCTTGCATGATATCCAGAAGTCTCTTGGCCTCATCTTCCTCTTCCACCACATTAGCATAGCGCCTTTGTGCTTGTTCAAATTGGGGGTGAGAGGGTGTGATCACATAGGGGATGTGGGGGAAGAGAAGTTGTTTCTCAAGGTCCCTTACTTCTTGATTCTCCCTTGGCTTTGGTACAACCTTCAATGTTGGAGAAGAGGTTGGAGTCATTGTCATTGCTTACTTTGTGTCGATAGTATAGCCAACGAAACTAGGTCTACTTCTTGCATTGGGTCCTGCAAACCCTCCTATGGAGGGGGGTCCCTCTACGGTTTCCTTTCTCATTGTTGGGATGGTGGGGGAACTTCTATTTAGGGTGATTTGGGGATAATGGACTATGCAAGTTTCCTATTGATGAGGTAGTGCTCTTTCGTGGCCCCTACCCACCAGGTGGGCTTTTTGTATGATCTCATGTGCAGCTAATAGTTAGATTTTGGGAAAGGTCTACAATGTGGCCAATTTTGAAGCAAGCCTTGCACCAGAAGGCGAACTTGCTTGTAAGTGGTTGTGCCCAAGTATATTCTTTTGCAACAAACTTGATTTCCTTCAAAAAGCCTTTACTGAAGTCCATTGTCCATAATATCTACAAATTAAGCCTCTTCATGAAATTAGGGCTTCCTCATGATAGCCACTTGACTAGTAAGTATTTCTTGCAAGTTTAAGCGTTGTTTCTTGGTGTATTTTGTTTAATGCTCTATTAGAGAAGTAATAGTTGCATGTTATCATTATTTTGAAACACTAAGGAAGGATTAAGAAAGGTTATCCCCTTCCCTTGTTGTATTCACCTTGATTTTGTTGAAGCATACAAAGATAAGGCTAGGGATTGTGAGAGGACATCCCATTAGCTTTCCCTTTGGGATCAAAACCTAGGGTTTAGAAGAGGATAAACTTAGGGCTTTGACCTATTTCCATCCATTTTCTTTGCTAGACGCAAAAGAAGAAGTGGGACGGCACCTAGGATTTATGAGAGGATAAACTTTAGTGGCTTTTCCTTTGAGGTTTGACCTAGGTTTATGAGGGGATAATATTAGGTTTTAAACCTTCACCTTTTCTCTTGTACTTAGCCTCCTTTGAATGTATTGCATTGACTCCATTTGCCCTCAGAAGGAAAACGGCACTAGTCTTTTTGTTTACAAGTGTTTGCAAAATCAAACAAACTCTCTCTTTCTCTCAGACTAACTTATTGGGTGGATCCTCAACTACTTTCTTATTCCCAATCTAAACCAACGATTTGCAATTTAACTCAATAATTTGCTGCTGTTGTAAAAGTTGATTGCAGCCATTCGGGCTTGATTAAATTACTGCTAACTTACTTAATATTGTGGTCAAAGTTGTTTGGAATCATTGTCTATCTAGTGGACCTTGTTCTACTCATCAAGGGCTAAATTTTAAGATTTAATTTGCTAATTGTGAAGGTTGATTTCTTGCTGCTGTTAGAAAACATTCATTCTTGGTATAACCCTGTTATTTATTGCTAATTCCATTGCATCAGGCCTCTTTTGTTGGTATCTAGTGTATGGGATTATTGTTTGCATGTATAGACTTGATAATTGTTGAAATCTCTCTCACATCTTCAATCAATCAATTGTCTTGTCTCGTTTTCAACCTTCCCCTTGAAACTAGCATATCATCACAACTGACCAAGAGAGGGGGTCGTAGACTTGTCTTCAACTTGCTATAGGATCCCTTGAGGTCACATGGGAAGCCTCCATTGTGTTGGATCTCCTTCCATCACTAAAATGAGGGGAGTGTTTACTAAGGTGACAGTGGTTGGCATTCCTAGTGTGTTACACTTGTGAGAGGCTTTGCACAAGAACAAATCCTATGATAACAAAGCCATTTCTCTATAAATAATGCATCTAACCTACTGCATTTGAAACTACCGAGATAGTCCATATTGGATCTTCTCTTACCATTTTGATTATTGAAGGAGGAATAGCTCCTTCCATGCTCACGCCATTTTGAACACCTTCGGTGAGGATAGCCTTGAATGATCTTTTGTCATCCAAAGGCTTCGATGCATATTGATGGGTCCACAAAGTTCTATTGAAGGGAAGCAATCCATACGAGATGAAACCCATGGTTGCTTGCAATGCAAAATGAGGAAGAGCAAAAGAGCCAACTAAAGGAGCCTTGGAGGAGTCTATTCCGGTTGAAATCAAGGGGGCATTAGAGAGATTCAAAGCTAAGGAACCCACTAGAGAATTGGTCTTCATCGATTCATCCAGTTGGGGATAGTTGGTACTAGAGCTTATCTTACCATTTTGATTCTCGAAGGAGGAATAGCTCCTTCCATGCTCACCCCATTCTAAACGCCTTTGGTGAGGATAGCTCTCTTGTCATCCAAAGGCTTAGATGCAGGTTGATGGGTCTACAGAGTGTCAAATGGAGGTAATCTAAACAACACAAAACACAAGGTTGCTCACAATGCCAAATGAGGAAGAACAAAAGGGCCGACCAAAGTAGCCTTGGAGAAATCGATTTCGATTGAGACTGAGGGGGATTTGGAGAGATCCAAAGTTAAGGAACCCACTAGAGAATCGGTCTTCATCGATTTGACTAGTTGGGGAGGATCCATGGCCGCGTTGGCCTGGACGGGAGGAGAAAAGGGTGATGGCTCAAATTGAGGTTGCAATAAAGGCATGGAGAAAAGGGGAGGATGAAAGATCGACCAAGAAGAGGAGGCGTGCTAGGGCAAAGCAGAGGGAGCAGCCATGGTAATTTTGGTTGTAGCTGAAAGGAATGGTTTCTAATCTTAAGGATGACAAGAGAGTGCAATTTGACCCACTTAAGTGTGCACATGTCATGAGATCATTTAACATAATCCCTCTAGGTGCAACCATGCATTCAACCACTGCCTCTAGGTGTCCCCATCGCAACGTCAAGGGCTGGGTGCCCCTCTGGAGAATTTAAACTTGGTCACCAATAAGAAACTCTTCATTCCTCACCAGTGGATCCAACCCCGTTGGGCAAGAAATTACATTCATAATCTTTGTGCGATCCCTATGTAGCAATAGCTCTATTCATTAATTGTAGACAGATATTTTCTGTAGATATAAATATAAATAAATTGATAATATGAACTAGATGATTAAATTTCTCCCGTGACAGTATACCTTATAGGCATTGACTGGTCATGAGAGAGAACAATTGTGACCTGTGACTCTTCATTAAGTGTAGATTAATTATTAATTAATAGTTATATGATTATTATTTATTGATTATATTTCTTATGTTTGCAACATTGCCATTCCCTTAAAATTGTTTTGTCCTCAAAGCAAGCGTAATGAGGGGTATCGTCATCGAAAAATTTTTGTTTCCCATGATGAATATTCTTTTGAAAGGTTTTTCTATTTGATAAGATATTCTTTAAGGGTTCTAGAACATAATACCCTTTCCTTAGTGCCAAGAATACATTCTAGCTGCAAAATAAATCTTCCTTCGTCATCGAATTCAAGGATTAATATTTGACTTGGTTGAGCTTGTCCCGGCATCTTCTTGAGACATGATACATGAAATACGTTATGGATGCGACACTTGTCTGGCAATTTTAATCCATAAGCTACTTCGCTAATTTTTTTGTTAATTTGAAAAGGCCCATAAAATTTGTTGAATTTTAATGCTTAGCTCATGCACATGTGGCTTATTTCAATTTAGCATGTACTTGAACCATAAACAATGCAGCATTACCATATACAATAGCTGCAGTAACCAAGATCACAAGAAGAATAACCATGCACAAGAACACAAAAGTTTATCCTGGGTTAACCCTTTTCAAACAAGGGAAAAACCCAGCAATCCTTTGCTATATACTCAAGAGAAGATCCCCCACACCATAGACCTTAGCACACAAGAAGGTGCTTACAAAAACCTAGAAACTTGCGCCCAAGAGAGGTGCGCACTTCAGTCGTACAAGTGCTTGCTGAAATTATGAGATGACAAGTGAGTGAGTGTGATCCACAATGGGGATCCACTCGTATTTATACAAGAACTGACACAGCAAAAGGTGTGTTTATTGGCACAATAGGGCCGACCTCATTAACTCAATATAATTAATCATTACACAATATTAATTATGTTTCACATGGTGGGGTCGACTTGTACCCTTTACAACATAATTAGGGTTACAAGTAAATCTTACTCTCAGACAATATAGCAAGGATCTCTCTCATCCACCAGTGCTCGGCCACTAGGGACACGTCCACCTGTGCTCAGCCACAGGGACGCTCAGCCACAGGGACGTCACACTCAACAGATCACTCAACTGAGTCCACAGGAGTACCATCTAGACCACCATCTCAAGCTAACTCAACTAAGTCCATAGGAGTACAAGGCAGGAGACCATCTCAAGCCGACTCAACTCAGTCCAGAGGAGTACAACGTAGGAGACCATCTCGAGTCATCTCAACTCAGTCCAGAGGAGTAGACAAGAGACCAAACGTCATAACAACTCAGTCCAGAGTCTGACACACACCCATCACATGGGCACAACCAACACTTGGGCTCCCTCACACAGATGTCTCAACTCAGTCCAAAGAAGAACGATTTGGAGGATGTCTCATGAAGCTGCAATCAACAACACTCCCTCTCAGCTAGGGAGGCATTCTCCACCAGGCCAAGTCTCTCACGAAAGGACTCGAACTTCGTCCTGGCAAGCGGTTTGGTGAAGACATCTGCAACCTGCTCATGTGTAGAAAGGTATTGCACATGTATTGTTTTCCTTTGCACCATATCTCTGATATAATGGTATTTGATCTCAATGTGTTTCGATTTATCGTGAAACACAGGATTCTCTGAGAGCTTCACACATCTCTGGTTATCGCAATGGATAACCGTGGAATCCATCTTAGGACCAAATAAATCTGCAAGGAGCTTGCGAAGCCACGTTGCTTCTCGAACTACCACACATAACGCTATGTATTCTGCTTCTGCGGTACTCAAAGCCACAGAGCTTTGTTTCTTGCTGCACCAAGAAACCATGGCAGATCCCAAGGTAAAACAACAACCGAATGTGCTCTTCCGGTCCACTGTGCTCCCTTCCTAATCTGCATCGGCATATCCCTACAATCTCATGTCTACAACAAAGGCATATCTCAAGCCATATCCAACTGTGCCTCGTAGATATCTCAACACATGCTTCGCTGCTATCTAGTGAGTCTGTCTCGGCTGACTCATAAACTGACTAAGTATATTCACTGCATAGCATATATCAGGTTTGGTGTTAACCAGATACATCAATGATCCAATCAGTTGTCGGTAAAGATGTGGATCAATCTCGCCTGAATCAGTAGATCCCTCGTTCATTTTCTTCAGATTCATCACCATCGGTGTAGGCATGGATTTGCAGTCTGTCATACCGAATTTCTTCAATATCTCCACTGTATATTTTCATTGGCTCGGAAAAATCTCATCAGTCCTCTGCCATACTTCTAGTCCCAAGAAGTAGTGCATCATACCCAGGTCCTTCATCTCGAATTCAAAAGTCAATGCACACTTGTATTCAGCAATAAGACTTTCTGAACCGGTGAGGAATAAGTCATCAACATATAGGACTAAGATCAAACACTCATCACCAACAATGTGATAGTATAGGTTGGGATCAACAACACTCTTGTTGAAGCCCAAATTCATCAAGTATCCATCAATCTTGTCATACCATGCTCGAGGTGCCTGCTTTAATCCATAGAGGGCTTTCTTCAACCTGCACACATGAGATTTCTGCTCATGTATCATGAATCCATCCGACTTCTCAATGTAAACTTCTTCCTCAATCTCACCATTGAGAAAGGTTGTCTTTACATCCATCTGATGCATTCTCCAACCCATGGATGTAGTTAGGGCAATAATAGTACAGATGGAAGTGTATCGGGCAATAGGAGCAAATGTCTCCTCATAATCAATTCCCTCCACCTGAGAGAATCCTCTGGCCACAAATCTCGCTTTTTACTTCTCGACACTTCCATCAGCTGCATGCTTGATCTTATAGATCCACTTGGAAGTCACTACAGACTTCCCTTCCGGTCTCGGAACAAAATCCCACACATCATTCTTCATGATGGATTGATATTCTTCTGTCTTGGCATCTTGCCAAACCTGTTGACCTGCTACTTCTCCATGACAAGAAGGCTCAGTATCAATGATGTGGCTCATGGCTGAAACATAGCTCGAAACTCTATGTGGTCTCTTGCTCTCTCAAAATGTACCTCGAGGAGCTACATGCCCCTCTACCTCCTATAGAGTCTGTCAAGCCCAGGAAGGCCTTTTATGGCCTTTTGTAATGTCTCTGGGAACATCCACTAGAGCTAAGGGATCAACTGGATCAATGATTGTCTCCCTCTAAACTGCTGAAGGGGGAGAAGGTACTATCTCAATGTCAATCTCCATCTGAGATTCTCTAGATCTTCAAAAGGTTATCTCTTCCTCAAAGGTGACATCTCTGCTCACCTCAATCTATCTCTGACTAGGGATGTAGATCCGGTAAGCCTTCAAAGATTCACTATACCCCACAAATGTACCCTTCCTGCCTGAAGGGTCTAGCTTGGTCCTCTTCTCCTTGGGTACATGAATGTATACTGGACACCCAAATATCCTGAAGTGTCCAACCTCGGGCTTTACTCCGGAGAAAGCTTCTTCAGGAGTCATGTTCTTCAAAATCTGATGAGGACTCCTGTTCTAAACATACACAGTTGTCATGGATGCTTCTACCCATAGAATCATAGGTAGATTTGATCATGTATCATCGCTTTGGTTGCCTCAATGATGGTTCTGTTCTTCCTCTCTGCAACCCCATTTTGTTGAGGGTTGTAAGGAACGGTGTACTCCCTCTTGATCCCTGCCTCAATACAGAAATCACTAAAATTCCTGGAGGTGTACTCTCCTCCATTATCTGATCTCAACACCTTGATCGTCCTCCCGGTCATGTTCTCAACCCAAGCTTTAAACTCTTGAAATCTCGCAAGGACCCCATCCTTGGTCTTCAAGAAGTAAATCCATGTCTTCCGAGAGTGATCATCGATGAAGAGCACATAGTACAAATATCCGTTCAAGGAAGCAACAGTCATGGGTCCGCAAACATCTGAATGTATCAAGTCCAAGATCCTCTTGGGTCTGTTGTCACTGCTCAAGAAAGACCCCTTGACATTCTTGCCAAGAACACAACCTCTGCAAACGCCATTATGCTAAACATATATTTATGGAAGGCTTGTTACCATCTTCCCCAGAGCGGGAAGGGCTCTATAATGTATATGAGCAAGTCCCCTATGCCATAGCTCACTCAAGCTGATAGTATTATGTAACAGGGCCTGGACTGGTCGGACAGTCAACCTGTATAAGTTGTTTTCTCGAACACCAATTACTCGGGCAGAATTCATATGTGAGTTATTGTGCCATGCAAGAACTTTTCCTTCAGAGAAGGTAACCTTGTAACCTTTCTCCTCTAAGGCAGAAACAGAGACAAGGTTCTTTTTCATCCCAGGTACATATAGTACCTCACTCAGTTGAAGTGGTATGTCAGAATCTAGTTGGAATGTAGAAGTTCCAACTCCTTTCACAGTATATCTGGCATTGTCTCCAAGTACAACATGTAGACTAGATTCTTTCTCAACAAGGTTTATCAGATGATCTCTATATCCAGTCATGTGTCTGGAAGCACCACTATCAATTAACCAAATATCACTATCGGTAGGAACCATACCTTAGAGTGTTGATATGAATAAGAATGCTTCATCTTTTATGTCTTCATCTCTCTAAGGTGGTTCTGGATCAACATCAGCAGTGGATGCAAGTTGCCTTCCTTTCTTCCTAGTAGGAGTATTTCTCGCAATGTGTTCATACTTGTCACCTCTGAAACATTGAATCTTTGAGTTGTCTTTTATGTGTTCATGACCTGAAGCTAATGAAGTTTTCTTGTCTTCGAATGCTTTGTTGAAACTTCTTCTATTTATTCTTCCTTTCTTTGTACGAAAGGCAAGAGCATGATTGTCATCATGAGGGAAGTCTTGCACTCCTCTGGCTATAAGTCTGGTTTTTTCCCGGGTGCAGTCTGTCCATAAACGATCAAATCCAGGTAGATCTGCTCTACCACTGATACTTTGAAGAAATGGTTCCCAATGTCTTGGAAGAGCATTGAGAGTAGTCAAGACAAGTTCTCTTTCTGATATGGTTTCTCCAATGGCACCCAGCTGATCTCTGATCTTTGAAATATTCATGAAGAAGGTAGCAACAGTGTCAGCTTTTGTCATCTTGATATGTTGAAGTTGATTCTTCAATGTAAGAGCTCTGAGGGTGTTGTTACTCTCAAACATATTCTTCAATGCATCATACATCTCATAAGTTGTCTTTAGGGTAGCAATACGAGGTAGTAGATGATCTCTTACTGAATAGATGATTATTTTCCTTGCTTTGACATCATCTGCCTTCCAATCTTCCTTCTCTTCATTGGTAGTTGTTTCCAGTAGAGTCTTTTGTATCAAACTCAATAGGTCATCCTCTTCCAGGGTAATCTGTAGTCTTGATTTCCAAGAAATGAAGTTGCTTGATCCATCAAGCTTATCTTCCACCAAAGTTCTATTCCTCATGGTTTGCAGATTCTTCCACAAACCCTAACGGCTAGGCTAGGAAACCTAACAGCTAGGCTAGGCTAGCAACCTTAGGTTTCGTTGGACTTATGATTGCCAACAATAAGCCTTGAAGGTCAAAAGAACACTGGTGAGCTGCAAAAATCCTTCAATGAGCTACAGAAACCCTAAAACTGAAATTCTATAGAAACCCTAGGGCCAAAAATAAAAAAATTCTCGAAATTGCAATCTAAGAGTCTCTGGAGGTGCGTTGAAGGAGGTCGTACACTCCTATGCAGAAATTAGCCCCAACGCTCAAGTATAAAGTGTTGAAACTGGCAAAAGAAGGGGAGTCGTTTTTTTGCAGTTGCAGCAAGGGGGGACGGTTGGCTTCTTCAATGGCTTGTGCAATAGTCTCTTCAAAAACTATGCTCTAAAACCATGTTGAATTTTAATGCTTAGCTCATGCACATGTGGTTTATTTCAATTTATCATGTCCTTGAACCATAAACAATGTAGCATTACCATATACAATAGCTACAGTAACCAAGATCACAAGAAGAATAACCATGCACAAGAACACAAGAGTTTATCCTAGGTAAACCCTTCTCAAACAAGGGAAAAACCCAGCAATCCTTTGCTATATTCTCAAGAGAAGATCCCCCACACCATAGACCTTAGCACACAAGAGGGGGCTTACAAAACCTAGAAACTTATGCCCAAGAGAGGTGCGCACTTCAGTCGTACAAGTGTTTGCTGAAATTATGAGATGACAAGTGAGTGAGTGTGATCCACAATGGGGATCCACTCTTATTTATACAAGAACTGACACAGCAAAAGGTGTGTCTATTGGCATAATAGGGTCGACCTCATTAACTTAATAATATAATTAATCATTACACAATATTAATTATCTTTCACATGGTGGGGCCGACCTGTACCCTTTACAACATAATTAGGGTTACAAGTAAATCTTACTCTCAAACAATATAGCAAGGATCTCTCTCATCCACTAGTGCTCAGCCACTAGGGACACGTCCATTTGTGCTCAGCCACAGGGACGTCACACTCAACAAATCACTCAACTAAGTCCACAGGAGTACCATCTGGACCACCATCTCAAGTCGACTCAACTAAGTCCACAAGAGTACAAGGTAGGAGACAATCTCAAGCCGACTCAACTCAGTCCAAAGGAGTACAAGGCAGGAGACCATCTCAAATCATCTCAACTCAGTCCAGAGGAGTAGACAAGAAACCACACGTCATAACAACTCAGTCCAGAGTCTGACACACACCCATAACATGGGCACACCCAACATTTGGGCTCCCTCACACATATGTCTCAACTCGGTCTAGAGGAGAACGAACTGGAGGATGTCTCATGAAGCTGCAATCAACAACAAAATTTAGGAGCCAATTTGCTCTTTCCTTGTTGCTTAAGAGATAATTGTTTGTAAGGTTGGAGTCTTACAAACACCCAATTGCCTTCTTCGAACTCTCTTTCTGATCTATATCGGTCTGCTTGTTGTTGCATTCAATTGTGAGTTGTTGCTAAGTTTTCTTTTAATTTGATGATTTTATGCTCTTCAACTAGTTGATTCCTTACTGCTTGGACTTTTATGTCAATCAGCACAAACTCTTTCCATTTGGGTGGTTCATAACCATATAAGGCTTGGAAAAGAATCATTTTTGTTAATTTATGAGCTTGATTTAAAACTGAAAGTACTTTAAATTCTGACTATACTTTGAACTTAGTTTAACATCATTCATAAACCAGAATGGCAAGAATCATAAGAATTTACCAGCATGCAAGATCACACATGTAACCTGGGGAAACCCTATACAGGGAGAAAAACTCTAGCAAACAATCTCCTTTTATTGCATTAATAAAGTATGATCACTTACAAAATATCTACCATGAATACTCTACTCTTAAAGAGTTTGTCAATGACTCTAACCTGACTGTAAACTACTGAGAAACCTCGTTGTTATAAACTTTGTTATAGGCCAGCCTTGAAGGTGTACCTCGCTACTTTCTTGGACTGGTATGTTGCCCTTTATTTTACTGTTATAGCTGCCTGTTTTTACACTGATATGGCTGCCTTTATTGACTGTTATAGCAGCCTGTTATTGGACTGATATGGCTGTCTTTAAGCTGGACTGGTATGCACCTGTTTCCATTCTGTTATGGACTGATATATCACTCTTCTTCCTCACTCATACGCTACATAACAATTGTTTAGAAGAGAGGGTCGACCTCTTGCTTAAATAGGAGAGGAGAGGTAGAGAGGAGATGGCTTGAAATAGCCTAAGTGAAAGCATGTTGAAGTCAACTCAACCATCAGAATTAGAACTGACCATTAACTCAGCAGTAAAAAATAGAACTGAACTTACCACTTCAGTTAGGAACTTGCCCTTCACATTAGATGCATGTGAACTCCTTAGCATGCACATGACATGCATGCACATGACATGCATGCATGCAATGCATGTGAACTCCTTAGCATGCACACGACATGCATGCATGCATGGAATGCATGTCATTCATGCAACATGCAACTAGACATGCATGCAACATGCAACAAACTTGACAACTTTGACTCTCACCTAGACATGCAACTTTGAGTTTTTACAACTTGACTCTTTACAAAGCAATTCAAATTTCTTCACGGTGGAAGGTGTTACACATGCCAAGGCACTAGATCAATACATTACATCATTTGCAATATCAGGAAGATCATTTGTTTCTAGCTCATAGGAATTTTACATTCAACCTAACTTTTGCTAGATGCCTTGACTTTTACTCATGGCTCACAAGGCTTGGCTAGGCTCACAGAGATGGTACGTTCCCCCTGACTTTTGCACTAGTCTATCTATGTTCACAGAGGTTGTACATTCCCCTGACTTTTGCACTAGACTGTCTATGCTCACAGAGGTTGTACATTCCCCCTGACTTTTGCATTAGACTTACATAGCATCTCGTTCGTCCTGACTTTTGGTTTGACTCACAGAGGTTGTACGTTCCCCCTA
>ML785362.1:655147-666644 GCA_009831015.1 Picea engelmannii | reverse complement strand
GCTTCCTAAAAATGCTCCCGCTTTGCTCCACGCTCTGGCAACATAGTCTGAGTCACTTGCTAGATGTGACTAATTACTTCTCTGCCTCACAAGTATATAGTTTTTTATCGTTGCAGTTGTGCCCTCGCAACCATTTATCTCCACTATACCTACATTTGTTTACCCATTTCTTATCTTGGTTCTAGTATCGAGTTTCATCTTCCCTTAAATGGGGTGGTACATACTTGTTAGACTTCTCCGTAGAGTTTTATTTGATTTTTCATTGGAATATCTGTTTGATTTTTCTGGACTTGTGAATGATGGCCAATTGAACTTATTTTTTTGTTCAATTAGTTTTGTTGCATGCCTAGCATCCTTAATAGTTTTAGGGTTCCATAGTTTTATTTCACTACAAATGTAATCCTTCAACCCACAGATATACATTTTTAGTAATTGCTCATCTGTGAATCCGCATTGTCTTGTTGCCAGAACTTCCCATTTGTGTGTATAGTCATTTATTTTTCCTTTTCGTCTAAGATGCATGAATTTGTTATATAGGTCATCGTCTTCTTTGTCATGGAACCTTTTTAATAAGGTAGTTGCGAAACTTTGCCAGTGAAAGGAACGAGCATCACATTTTCTAGACCACCATAGAAACCAATCATAAGCTTCTCCTTCTAAATTGTTGGAGGCTATCATTATTTTTTCCTGTTCACCCAACGAGGGATTTGATTCAAAGATACCCTCCATTTTGTTGACCCAAACGACGGCTCCCCTATGGTCCTTACCATCATATTTTGGTAACTCATAATCTCTATCTTGAAATCTAGGGTTATGTATATTTCTTAAAAAAATTACCTCTAGTGTTTCCTAGTGTCCCTGATCATCTATATTTTTTTATTTCGGACTTTGTGGCGATCTTTGATAAGCCAAGGGTTCTACAAATAATGCATCTACTCGTTCGTTCAATTGCTCAATTTTTTCACTATGTTCATTAAGTTGCCTTGTTATTTCATCCTTATCATCACCCCACTTTCATAGTAGTTCGTTCCATCGATTTTCGAAGAGTTTCAATAATTTTTGCCCTTGTTCTATCCATGTGTCAATTTTGCTTTCCCCTTCTAATAATCTATCAATTTTGTCACTCATATTTTTTACCCTTTTTCCACGTTGTCAATCCAATGCCTTACATTGTCGACTTCATCTATGTATCAGTTTATATCCGCATGTAACTCGTCATTGTTAACCATCTTGGCGTTAGTCTTTTTTCTTGCGGAGTCCACTTTTTAAACTTTTTCACATTTTATATCATATATAAAAATGATTTTTTTTCATTTAATATATAAAGATACTTTTTATGTATCTTTTGTGTCCTTTTTTTATTATTTAATATATATAAGACACCTTTTATATATCCTAACTTCCAAAAAATTAAGACAACTTTTATGAATGGATACGACTTGTGTATGGAATATGGAAAAAAACAGTTTTTTTAGAGTAGGTCCAAAAAACTTACAACAGCAATGGAGTACGAATGACAGAGCAAGCGCAGAGCGTACAGACGTATGGAAGAATTTGCAGTGGGCGGACTATACAGCATATTTTTTGCGGACTGTAGCGGACATGTGTGGTGGCGGACTGCATGGCACACAGTCGTACAGAAATGGCACGATTTGGCGGCTGCCGGGTATTTAACTCACTAAAACAGCCAGAGATTTTTCTCTGATACCAATGTAGCAACAACTCTATTCATTAATTGTTGACACATTTTCTGTAGATATAAATATAAATAAATCGATAATATGAGGATGATTACATTGCTCTCATGACAGCATACCTTATAGGCATTGACTGATCATGAGAGTGAACAGTTGTGACCTATGACTCTTCATTAAGTGTAGATCAATATTAATTAATAGTTATTCGATTATTATTTATTGATTATATTTCTTATGTTTGTAACACCCTAATCCAATAAGACCTTGGAACTTAAGTGTAGATCAATTATTAATTAATAGTTATTCGATTATTATTTATTGATTATATTTCTTATGTTTGTAACACCCTAATCCAATAAGACCTTGGAACTTGTGCTCCTATTCAAAAATTTTGGAATGTTTAAATAGAATTAAAATTAAAAACTAGAGCTCACCACGAGCTCACCACTCCTTAATCTTTACCAGCGTAGATCCATCTTAAACTGGATCTATAAAGCACCGAGAGGGATCAAATTTTTTAAAGTGTAATTTATTTTATTATTTCATTTAATTCTTTCATGTTAAATGATAAAAAAAATTACACCTTAAGAAATTTGATCCCTCTCAATGCTTTATTCCGGTTTAAGATGGATCTACTCTAGTTTAATATTTTGTATGTTGTCATGTACATATATACATACGTAATATGTAACGGTGGGTGTAATTGTTTTTTAATGGAGCCGATTTTATTTTTATTATTGTTATACTTTTTTTAATTGAGCTAAATTTAATTTTTCTTAATGTTAAATGTAAAATCTAACATAATGATAACGTGACAGCATCTCCTCCATATTGGGTTGTAGAGCACCTCGCCACTCTAGGTGCAACAATTAACCTTTACAACGAAATTTGCCATCCCTTTAATATTTTTGCTAGGGTTCACCATTCCCATTTTATTCCATAAGTTGTTGAGGTCATATATTGGGGTCCTAAAAAAAATACAATAGGATATTGTCCATTGTAATGTTTTATAATAAAAAAAATTGTTTTGAAAGCAATCAGCAGCCTCGGCCAAAAGAAATTACATTCCAACTCTAGTGAACTTTGTTTAATAAATAGCATTTGAAATAAGGACTTGTACACAAAGATTCAAGAACATGTAGAGTATTGAAAGGAACTATAACATGAACAACATTCGTGCAGAACTCATGTAATGACAATGAGAATAAATCTACCATACTTGAACTTATGTAATGAGAATAAGAACAAGCACCATACTTTAACTTATATAATGACAATGAGAATAAACCTACCATACTTGACATAAAATTGGTTAAATCTTAAAAGACACATCATTAATTTTATAAGGTAGGTCCCATAAAATAGTCCATAGTACATACTACTAACGTCAAACTGACTCAAAAAGCAAAAAAGAGTTCTTACTTTTTGAAGCATGGCTCCATAGAGCAACCATTTGCCAAGAAATGGATCATACATCTCCACTTCAGAAAAATATTCCGCCCCATTGCCACCTCCCATTGCAAAAATTTTATTATCTAGACAAGCTCCTGCTAAGCTGCCTCTTTGAAAAGTCATTGAAGGACATGTTGTCCATAAATCACTGTTTGGGTTATACTGTTCAACTTTATAAAAGCAATTGAAGCACATAACCATTCAGAGAATCATCAGAAAATCTTGAATAATGCAGCATGGAAAGGGACTGCCATTAACATAATAAACTTCATTTGTTTTCAAATAAAGATCAAAAATACCTCTGATTTTCCTACAAATGATTAAGAACATTGGGAAAATAGAAATATTGAAGGGATTGTATTGCATACCACTATTGTGCCACAGAATTCCATTGCCCCCACCAAAAATGTATATGCTTCCATCCAGAATAGTTGCTGCAGCATATGAGCGAGTAGTAGGCACTTCTGCAATGCATCTGACGATGTTTGTTTCCGGTAAATATGCATCTAGTGTTCCCAACCATGAACATCCATCATGCCCCCCTAGAAGATAGATTGAAGGCTTGGTATATTTTGATTGTTCATCATTAGATATTTCAGTTAATCTATCTTCAAATGTGTCTATGTTCCTTTCTGGCAATGACTCCTTAAGTCCCTCAATTTGTTCCTTCAGAATCTGGATTTCCGAATCCATTTCTACCTGATGAATCAGATCATAGGCGTAAGATGTGAAGCGATCTGAGAAAATATACCTTCAGGAAACTTACATGCAGCCTATTGAAATTTACACACATGATATGCCTTTGTCTTAAACTGTTTACATAATAAATTCTTCAAATGGCTGACAACAAAATATGAAAGTGATGTATAAAAAAGCTGTTCAATTGATAATTTAAATGGCTTTATCCTAATGCTTAACATTTTGAATTCTCGGTTGTGCACCATTGAGATTGAAAAAGACATATGATGCTTTACATTGGCAACAACTTGAAATTGTGTTTTGCAAGTTGAGCTTTTGGAATAGAATTCATGACTTGGTGTTCACATTCGCAATTCTCTAACAAGTCCAAACCAGCCATAACTTTCTTAACATGTTGGATAAATCCCTCTTAATGTGAATTTCAGACCAAACCATTCTATATGCCACCCACTTGAAAAAAAAACTCTTTGCATTGACAAAATGTTGACTATAAAGAAGGTGCACACCAGGTTGGATATACTCAGAAAAGAAACATTCTTAATTATACAGCCGCTTATAGCAAGCAGTGAAATTGCATGAACCAATCTGAAAATTTTCAAGACATATAATTCCTGCTAAAACTTTAAGTGCTTATTTTTATTCCATTGGAAAATGACAAGAAAGGAAGGTTATATCCAATGGAACATATGCCTAATACATTTTAGTTCAGATTGAAATGTATGGAACAGGTATGATATAGAATACAAGGAGGTAATACTTCCTCTATCTTCTGTGTTGCATAGCGATACGTCCTTCGCAACTCTTGCACCTCTCTCTATATGGAGTTCAAGTACAAATCTTCATTTTTCTGTTGATAGAATTGCATAAGTCCAAACTGTATGAAAGTATCCCTTGTATCTTTTTATATATATATATTTTTTTTTGGGGGGTGGCAGGGGCATGGAATTATATCGTGTACCCTTCCATACCCTGAAATTTGCAGGGCTCTCTACCCTATCCCCAAAAACCAACTCCCCAGAACAGGCTGAATTTGTAAAAGAAAGACAGATTCTTGACCAAATAGTCATAGGAGAATAAATGATTCACTCTTTCAACACCAACAAAAGGCAAGGGAAGTTAATCAAATTGGACATAGCCAAAGCATTCGATTAGGTAAATTGGACATTCCTCCAGAAAGTGCTACAAAAGCTTGGCTTTGCTCAACACTAATACGTGTAATCAGTTGTGTTACCACCCCTCCTCTGTCGTCAATGTTCATTAACGATTTCCTCTTAAAATTCTTCAGAAGCTCAACGGGCATCAAACAAAGAGACACTTACTCTAAGCAGTTAGTTTGCACCTGTGTGTAGCTCGGACTGTGTTCCAGCTATGGCACCTTCCTCTTACAGTAGAGTAGACAGGAGCAGCAGTTTTCCCTTCTTCAGCAGTTCCATACAGTAGTTAATGAGGGTGCAGGAGCATCTATGAATGGGAGAGAGATAGAGGGTGTATGCATGCATTTATGGATGTGAGAGAGATAGAGCGTGCATGTTCAGGTCCAGTTTAGATGCTTTTCCATATTTAGCAGTTCAATTCTTTTTCTGAGTTTTGCTTAGTTAGTAGTTGCATGCACAGTCAGAAGGTGCAGTTCCCTAGATAGACTAGGTGCTCATGCATGTGGATTCTCAATGTTAGTTAGGGTGCAGATCTCTAGGAGGATGCATGCTTGCATGCCTCAGTTCATCTCCAGTAAAGGTGCACTTATCCATGCAAGGATGGCACATTAGGGTTAGAGTTTGATACTTTCAGTTAGCACACTGTTGTGCATGTGTCCAGATTCATTGCACCTTCTCTTTCTCCTAGTCTATAAAGGAGTTGGAGGGTGGACCATAGAATGGTTCGACAGTTGTTAGTTTGAGAGTGCATTAGCTTAATGTTTTCAGATTTGAAAAAAAAAGAGATACAGATGTGAGTCTCACTCCTGAGCGTATTCCTTTGTGTATTTGCTGTTTGTGTTCAGTATGTTGTGTTTGTAGATTAAAGCATTTATAAGTTGCAATTTTGGTTGAAGATTAAAGTATTTAGTTACCTAGGTTTAGTAGTAATTTTCCGAGTGCAGAATCTGCTTAACATGAGTTGAAAATTTAACATGGTATTAGAGCACAGTTCCGAAACCTTCCAGGGTCTGTTGATAGATAGTAGGAGTTCTGCATAGGATAGGGAGTTATCGGAAGGTTTCAAAGGCGAGATGCCCAAGATCCGTGCTTAAGAAAAAGCATTGTGGACCTATGATAGGTTGTTTTAGGTTGCTGATTTGTTTTGTTCAGCAGTGTGATCTAGGAGCAGCAACATAACTGTCTTCAGTCTTGAATTTGAAGATAGATTGGAAGGCCTTTCCAACTTCATTCTATGGAAGTGTCATTTGCAGATGCTCTTGGAAGAGCGTGAACTTTGGGATCTTGTAGAGAAGGTGGTCTCACCTCCTATAGATGCTGCCATGTTGGCAGAGCATAACAAGAAGATGACCAAGTCGAAGCAAGTCAACCTTGACTCAGCGAAGGATCACCCGATCCCTCACATCTCTGGCAACAAGACAAGTAAAGAGATGTTCGATACTTTAGTCACTCTATCAGCTGAAAGATGTTTTTGACAAATAAACTCATAGCAACTTGGATGAGCAAGACAAACACAGTGGCCAGTTGCTTAATAAAGATCACCGAAATTCACAATTAGCTTGCAGCAGGTGGATAAGAGGTCAAGGGGAAGGTGTTAGTGTTGAGAATTATTGCTCAAACAGGAACTTCTGCACAGGTTCAGTGTGAACGTGCAAAAAGTAGTTCAAGATAATTTCAAAAAGTAATTCTATTTTCGAAAAGTAAATTCTATTTTGTATTTCACTTTAGTTAAAAAGTGCAAGTCTTATTTTTACGAGTTGAATCTAAAAAGTGTATTTCATGCATGCATGACTTAGACTAGAAGTAATCTCAGAAATAGATTAGAGTTTTGGTCTCAGCCAAAACTATAAATACAAGCCAAGATAGAGAATTCAAGACAGTTGAGCAGGTTGAGCGATAGAGAGGGAGAGAGAGTAGACAGCAAGGAAAGAGACGTTTCCAGCAGCATGCGGTCCCGTGCAGCAGTCTCGTACAAGGCTGTACAGCATACGGAAGAGTTCCATACAATCATACGGACAGTACTGTACCAGCATTTGGCCGGGTCGTACTCTCCCAACAGGTTGTTCCACTCAGTTTGAGGTGTTTTTGGTATCCATGCAGTGTTGTTCTTTGGGTAACGTGTGGAGGTTTCTTTGTAAGTTTTTCAAAGGAATGAAAAGTTGGTTTTAAAGGAGTAATTACTTGTGTTGTGTGAAATTAAGTTTTATGCTTCCACTATTTGATTTCCAGCTATTGTGTGATTAACGCTATGGTCTGAAATTTATTTCTACAATAATTAAATTCAGCAATCTACTTATTTGATTGAGATCATAAGGACTTTAGTCACCTAGGGACTGGAGATTTTTCACATGATATCAAAGCTTATTTCTCTGATTGAGATTCTCTAGGATTTGCAGCGGTAAATCAACTACAGGGAAGAAGGAATCGGGACTAGCAGTGAGAGGGTTTCAAAGTTTTATTTTCAGATTTGGGAGTTTGTGCAATAGATCTCCAAGACAACAATAGTGTGCCTCAGGTTTGAGGACAGATTGGACGATGTCTTGAATTTCTTATCATGGAAAGTGAGGGTTACACTCTTACTAGAAGAGAATGATCTCTTGGATATTATCAAGAACGTTGTGACTCTGCCTACAGATCCACAGCATTTGGTAGCTCACAGCAAGAGGGAAGTGAAGGCCAAGCAAATGATCTTGGATGCCATAAAGGATCATTTGATCTCTCATGTATCCGAGAAGAAGACAGCAAAGGAGATGTTCAATGCCCTGGTTAGTCTCCACCAAAGTCAGAACATAAACAGGAAGATGTTATTGCAGAACAAACTCGGATCCATAGTGATGACCAGATCAGACATAGTCATCAATTACCTTATGAAGATCACACAGATTCATGATCAACTTGCAGCTGCTGGGGAATAGGTTGAAGATGCAAAGTTAGTGAACATGGCACTAAATGGATTCCCAGCTTCATGGGAACCATTTGTCAAAGGTATATGCGCTCAGGAAAACTTTCCTGACTTTGAAAGGCTTTGGGATGATTGTATCCAGGAGGAGACTTGAATTGCGTCAAAGGCCGACAAGGAGGGTGGTGAAAAGAACCTAGCGCTATTTGGTCAATCAAATAAGGGCAAAAGTAAAGGACCCATCAAGGGTAAGGGAAAGAGTGGGAGTCAATCTCACAGCCAAGAAAGAAGGACTTGAGTAAAATCAAGTGCTTCAATTATCATAAGTATGGTCATTATGCATCACAGTGTCCAAATAAGAAGGGCAAAGGGAAGCATCAGCAAAAGCAGGAAGCAACCTTTGCAGAAACTCAGATGAACGAGTTTGTTGCCAAGTTCGAGAAGGATTTCTCATTGGTATCTTGCCTTTCTACCAACACAATTCTGATGAATGCGTGGTATGTGGACAATGGGGCATCTCGACATATGACATCAGCCCAACAATTATTTTCTAGTCTAAAGAAACAAGACTCATGAATACAGGTTGAGCTTGGTGATGATGCCAAGTACTCAGCGGCAGGAGTTGGTACTATTCCCTTCCAGCTCGAGTCAGGTAATTCTTTAGATTTTGATGATGTCTTGTTTGCACCAGGTCTCAGGAAGAACTTGCTTTCAGTTTCGGTTATGGAGTGTTATCCCCCATTTCTAGGGATAACTAAGGAGATGATCTCTCGAGGCCCTCAGGTTGCAGACATGGAGTACCAAGAGACAAACTAGCAGACAGAGCCCCACATCACACCACTCATCACCAAGAGATCGATGGTTGCACCATTCACCACACCAGCTCGGCTCACAGAGGACAGCAGGTCTTGCTCCATGAGGTAACGAGTCTGGTATTGTGGTAATATCATTTTAATAAATGAAGCATTTGAATATGTTGCAAAAGGTATTTACTTGATTTTGAAAACGTTTGCTTGGAAATTATGCTCCTTGCCTTGTTTCACCTTGGTGGTTGACATTGTGTCCTAGTAAGTGGTCACCCTCATGTAAAGGGTTGCCACTAGGAGGTCTCCTTGATGAGTCATCGTACCATTCACGATCGTACTTATCACTTTCCATACTTCTTCCCTTTCCGTCCCCTCATCTTTTGGGATTTTTGGGTGCACTGACTCAAGAAGGGATTGTACCTCATTTCATGGGAAGAAGGGGTTGAAGGCCCAGAGGGAAATGTAGTTGGCAGAAGATAAAAGACAAATCATAACCTTCTAGATGCTCGCCCAAAGAGGTCTTGAGAACAATGAAGTGTTTCCCCTAAAAGATTTAAAGACCTGCAAAAGCAAACTCACGTTATATAGATGTCCCACTTGTTGATGTGTGTACACTTATGCGGTGTCCCTTTCTTTCCATCCATATGGCACTCTGTGTACCTCTAGATTCAAGTGACGTTGCAGTACTCTTTTCTTTCCATGTCTTATAGTACCCAATTGTTTTGGATTTTAATTAATTAATGGCAATAAATGGGCTTGGAAAAAGGTTGCATTGAAAACGAAGGTGTAGCACACCCTCTACAAAGGCACCCATAAATGAGATAATACGAACCCTTGTATGTCATGAACCCCATGCCCAGAAGTTTGACCCCACATCCACTTCATACTCTTTACATGACTTAGAGAGGGTCCACCTGGAAAACACTCCTTCACTTGGGGAATGATTCACCCAATAGGTCACCATGACAACCCTCCCATACCTAAACTTGGCAAGTTGCATAGGGTCTTTGCGCATTTGTTTATTTTGAGAGGGGGGATTCGATGCACATGTTCGGGTGTTTCTTTTATTATATATGGCTTACTTGACATGATGCTTGTGACTTGTGAGCCCTTGGAAGGCGAATTTGCTTGTCCTTGTAGGGCCTTGACAAGTGGAAGACATTTCATGAAGGCACTAGGTCACTTGGAACTTCACTTGGGGCATGAAGCCCACAAGATGGATGTTGCGCACCCTCTCCTCAGACAGTTGGATGACAGACATTGGCTTTGGAGGCATGAGAGGACACCTTGGGGAAGCAGAGCTAGCCCCCTCTTGCCCAATGTTTGACCCCGGAGGACCAAAACATCACTTTTGAGGGCATGACATCACATTGGGGGCTAGGGTTTGGTGACGGTGGTGATAACTTGATGGAGAGTTGGCATGTTTTGAAGGAGAGAAGCCCTAGTTCATGGAGACATGGCCTTTGGAGGCCCAACGACTCCTCCAAAATGCTCAACGACTTGCTCTCTAGCCCAAAATGTCACCCCTAAAGGGGGATTTTATTTTTGCATTTTCAAATTATGAATGTAAAGGGGCAATTAGAGGAGGTCTGCCTCCCTAATTGTGTTTTACCCTAATGATAAGTGGACAAACTAATTTTAGAGGTCTTGTATAAATAGAGACCTAATTCATTTCATTTGGACAACGATCTCACTTGAGAATTACATAATACATGGTTGAAATTTTCGCCCCTCTTGGGAAAATCACATGTCTCTCTCTTTGATGCTATTTGGATGCTAGTTACTTGTCTTGTGGAGCTAAAGTGGTGTGTTATCTCTTGGATGCTTGTCTTTTGCTATGGTGATGGAATATACTCGGTAGATAAGGGTTTATCTTGCATATCTCTTGGAATTGGTAAAGAATTTATGCATGTTGTTGGTATTTCTTTCTAGTTTCATATTTGTTCTTGTCTAAACCTTTGGAGGAGTATAAGGGCATACACCCTCCACCAAGTCTATTATTATTGTCCAATTGATACGCTATTGCAAAGGTTGCTAGAAGGAGTAAATGGGCTTACACCCTCCTAGATTTACCTTGTTGGATTTGCTTTCTCTAGGGAGTAAAAGGGCTTACACCCCTAGAGAAGTAGTAGATCTAACCTTACACAAGAAGACTCCATAACCCATTGATAAGGCACTAATCTTAATTTGCATTGGAGAATGAAAATCATTGCACCGGTATACGTGAAATTGAGAAATTTTGTATTTGATCAAGTTGGAATATTTTCTTAGTGTTATAAGTTTGTTTGTGCCACTAAGGCGTCTTGCTTGGCCTAGTATTTCTCTTGCTGTAATTAATTTAATGCTACAGCCATTAGGGCTGCAGCAAAACACTCTTAAACTCTTTCTTTACTCACTAATCTACCATTGAAATTTGCTTACAAGCTGCCATATTAAATCTACTTGTCATTAGCTATCTTTTGGTTGGATTGTTTGCTAATTTTAGTGGATAGATGTCGTTGTTGTAGCAATTGTTTGCTACAGCCATAAGGCTGCCCTAATACTCTACTGATAACTTCATTTAGCAGCCCTATTTTACTGTCAAAGCTTGTGCTTAAGTATTGGATAACTATCTACATGTTTAGTACTTGATCATCCAATAAATATTTTGTTAGATTTTAGGGTAAGAATGAAACAGCAGTACCTTTTAAAGATAAGGCAAAACTCCTTTAGTTCTGAAGAACAGAACAGCATATAGGGTAGTAATAGTATAATAGCAATCTGAACAATGAAGCTAGATTAACAGTAACT
>ML785362.1:642513-655097 GCA_009831015.1 Picea engelmannii | reverse complement strand
CATATATATATATATATATATATATATATATATATATATATATATATATATATTATCCTTGGCCAGAAGCCTGTATAGGGCCTCACTTGATGTCCCCACCGGATTAAGCCCGTAATCAAGCCGAACGATTTACCTCGTTTACCATCCACGAAACGTGGGGAAGTACTCGAGGCTTTCCTGCTCTTTCCTAAGAAAGAAAAAAAATATTATATATATATATATATGCTTACTGCTACAATTTAGGGCAACAAGCTTTCCTTGCTTGTCCCCTTGTCTATTTGGTTCGTATCTCAATCAATTGTCTTGTCTCGGGCAGGTTTAACATTGTCTTGCGGGTACGAAACACTTTAGCAACCTCCCTTCATCAACAAGATTCCTTTCCAAGCCTTTTTCCACTTCCAAACTTTGACCATTGGTCATCCTACCATTTCCGTCTCAATCCCCCTAGGGTCACCAGGATTCCCCCCTTGTGGTGACTTATCATCACTAAAGCGAGGGGAGTATCTATCTAAGGTGACAGTGGCTAGCTACTCCCATAGTTGTCTCACTCTTGTGGATTGGGTCAAGCTTTGCCAACCTACAATCTGTGCCATAACATGGAGGATAAGGACTTTGAAGTGGAATTCAAGAACCAACAAGTCCTCATCAAACTGAAGGAATCCAGCCTAGATACAACTAAAGTAATAGGGGTTAGAGAAGTTGTACAGGTTTCAACTTGCAGGGTGAACCTGTTCAAGCCCTAGTGCATAACAATGACAACTTGTGCGAGTTGTGGCACAAGAGGATGGGGCACTTGCATCACAATGTGTTTCCTATTCTGAGGGAGATAATCATAGGTCTTCCAGAGTTCAGAGTTGAGCAAAATGGTGTATGTAAAGGGTGCACGCTTGGCAAGGATGCCAAGGTTGCTTTCCCAAGTAGCAAGCATAGGTCTAAGGAGATTCTAGACCTAGTGACAAAGGATGAGGAGCAGGAAGCTCCAAAGGTTGAGCTTCATTAGTGATTTCCAATGCAATACATCAGCCTTCAAGTGGAGAAGGGGAGATAGTAACCCCTTGCACTTCTGTCAAGAGACCTCGATGGTTCAGTCAGACATTGAGGGATGTTGAGGAGCATGTTGAAACTCTTAGGTTCACATTCAAAGAGAGAAAACCTCCAAAGAAGTTTCTAGATTATATGGCATTGATGAACAACATTCTAGATTCTAAGCCTTCGTGTTTTCAAGAGGCAATAGACCAGCAGGTATGGCGAAATGCAATGGTGGAGTACACCTCCATCATGAAGAATGATGTTTGGGAAATAGTGCCAAAATCGGAGGGGAAGTCAGTTGTGATTTCCAAGTGGCTCTACAAAATTAAGTATGCTACAAATGGCAACATTGAAAATTTCAAAGCGAGGTTTGTAGCAAGAGGGTTCCCCAAAGAGAGGGAGTGGACTATGAGAAGACCTTTTCTCCAATCGCCAAGTACATAGAGTAGCCTCAAGGTTTTGAAGTAAATGGGAAGGAATCCCAAGTTTGTTTTGCAATGAACACCTTGAGTCAGTTCATGGTGGAGCATTGGTTAGCAGCGAAACATGTGCTCAAGTATTTGAGGGGCACAATGGAGTATGGTTTGAGATATCTTGGAGATGGTGAAGTGAAGTTGCGCGTGTATACAGACTCGGATTGGGAAGGTAGTACAACGGATAGAAAGAGCACCTTAGGGTGCTACTTTATCTTGGGATCGACAACGATATCCTGGTTCGGCAGTTCTGTGGCACTTAGCTCAATAGAGAGTAGAGATCACGTCATACGAGATAGGATTCAAATGGGAGCAGTCAAGCTCTAATATATTTCAACGGATCAACCGGTAGCCGATATTCTGACCAAGCCCTTGGCAAGAGGAAAGTTTGAGACATTTAGAAACAGATTTGGATTGGTGCAGAAATCCTTCCTTGCTAAGAGGGACTGTTGAGAATTATAGCTCGAATAGGAACTTCCACATAGGTTCACTGTGAACGTGTGAGAAGTAGTTTGAGATATTTTTGAAACAAAATTTTCAATAAATTCTATTTTGTAATTCACTTTAATTAAAAAGTGAAAGTTTTATTTTTACCAGTAGAGTCTAAAAAGTATATTTCGTGCATGCATGACTTAGACTTAGACTATAAAGACAGGTCAAGATAGAGAGTTCAAGACACTTGAACACTTGAGCAGTTGAACAGGTTGAGTGACAAAGAGAGAGAGGGAGTAGGCAGCAAGGAAAGAGAGGTTTTCGGCAACACGCAGTCCTGTGTAGCAGTCTCGTACAAGGTCGTACAACATATGGAAGAGTTATGTACAATCGTACGAGCAGTATTGTACCAATGTCTGGACAATTGTGCAACCATACAATAAGTCGTACTCTCCCAGCAGGTTGTTCCTCTCAATTTGAGGTGTTTTTTGGTATCCATGCAATGATGTTTTTTGGGCAAGTTGTGGAAGTTTCTTTGTAAGTTTTTCAAAGTTATGAAACGCTAGTTTTGAAGGAGTAATTACATGTGTTGTGTGAAATTAATTTTTATGCTTTCGCTATTTGATTCCCAGCTATTGTGTGATTAATGCTATGGTCTGAAATTTATTTCTGCAATAATTAAATTCAGCAATCTATTTGTTTGATTGAGATCATAAGGACTTCAGTCACTTCGGGCTTGGAGATTTTTCACAGTTAGTACCCATAGCTTTGAATGGGTTCTCCTCTTCTTTGCAGCCTTTTGTCCAAGGTATTTGTGCCTAGAAAAAAAGTCCTACCTTCAAGAACCTTTGGGATGATTTCATCCAGGAAGAGACAAGATTGGAGACAATTGTAACTATGGGAAAGCAAGAGCAGAACCTACCCCTCATCAGCGGGATGAAGAAGGGCAACAAAAAAGTTGGACCTGTGAAAGGTTAGAAGGGAAAGAGGGAGGATTCAATTTCCTCTAATTAGGGTAAGAAGGACTTGATACACATCAAGTGTTTCAAGTGTTATAAGTTTAGCCACTATGCTTCTTAGTGCCATGAGAAGAAGGGGAAGGGCAAGCAGCAACAAAAAAATCACTTTCCAGGGAGTGCAGAAGCATCTACTGGAGGGGATGAGCTTTCATCCAAGCTTGAGACACACTTCTCCATGGTCTCATGCCTTTCATCCAACACCATGTCTGGTGTCAGACGATATGTGGACAATGGAGCACCAAACATATGACCTCTAACAAGAAGGCCTTCAACAAACTTCAAGAGTAGGAGGCAAGTATACAAGTGGAGCCTGGTTATGATGCCATGTATCCAATAGTAAGACTGGGATCCATCTCATTCTAAATGTCATCAAGTGATATCCTTGAGGTCAATTGTGTTTTATATGTACCTAGTTTAACTAGGAATCTCTTTTCAATTTCAGCAATGACGGACTTAGGATGCATTGTTGATGATTAGCAAGTTCTCATCCGAAAAAGATGCTCGGATCCTAGTCAAGTTTTTCCTGGGGGTATTAAAGAGGGTGGTCTATACAAGTTGCAGGAAGATCCTATCAAAGCCCTGGTGCATGGCAGTGACAACTTGTGCAAGCTTTGGCACATGAGGCTAGGTCATTTACACTATGGAGTGTTGCCAATCTTCAAGGACATGGTGCAAGGATTGCTAGATTTCAAGGCTAAGAAGAAAGGAGTGTGCAAGGGTTGTGCACTCGGCAAGTATGCCAAAGCTACTTTCCCTAGCAACGAGTCAAGAGAGATTCTTGACCTAATACACTCAAATGTATGTGGACCAATGACTTCAACTTCTTTATTAGGTAAAATTTAAAATGTTTCATTTATTGATGATTCCTATAGAAAGTCCTAGATATACTTCATGAAGACCAAGGATGAGGTTTTCGAGAAGTTTCAAGAGTTCAAATTTCTAGTGGAAAATCAAACATGAAAAAAGATTAAAGTGTTGAGATTTGACAATCGAGGGAAGTGAACCTCCAAGGAGTTTGAGACCTTTTGCAAGCAAGCAAGGATCAGGAAGGCATTGAAATTGTCCTACAACCCTCAGCAAAATGGGGTTGCAAAGAGGAAGAACAGGTCAATCATATAGATAGCTAAATCTATGATTCAAGATCTAGATTTGCCCATGTTTCTTTGCGCAGAAATATGTCTTATAATTGTCTATATTATGAACAGGTGTCCTTACAGAGTTTTGAAGGACAAGATGCCAGAGGAGACCGTCACAGGTGTGAAGCCTCAAGTAGCACACTTCATGTTTTTGGTTGTCTTGTCTATATTCATATTCCTGATGATAAAAGGACTAAGTTGGAACCTTCTAGTTTGAAGGGTATTTTATGGCTTATAGTGAGACCTCTAAAGCTTACAGAGTCTACATTCTATCGGTGAAAGATGGTTGTGAGAAGAGATGTCAAGTTTGACAAGAATCCATGGTCCTCCAAATCCCAGGAACCTCCAACAAAGACTAAGGAGGTAGAGGAGCTTGCTACTTGATCCACAAATTCCACAAAAATCAAGTTTAGATGAGCAAGCTTCCAAAGGTGCAAGGGATGCCTCTTTACCCTCCAAACCAGCCAAAAATCCTAGGTGGTTTACCCAGACATTACAAGATACATAGGAGCAAATTAGAGCTCTTAAGACTTCATTATGGGTAAGTCGTCCTACTAAGAAGTTTTAAAATTATGTGGCATTGATGTCTTCCACCATTGATGCAGGGCCTTCTAGTTTTGAGGAGCAACAGATTTGGCAGGATGCCATGATGGAAGAATACAACTCCATCGTGAAGAATGATGTGTGGGAAATTGTGCCTAGACTAGAGAGGATGTTAGTGATTGACTCCATGTTGTTATACAAGGTGAAGCACACAACAAATGTCAACATAGAGAAGTTCAAAGCTAGATTCGTAGTTATAGGTTTCTCCCGGAAAGAGGGGATTAACTATGAGGAAACTTTTGCTCGTGTTGCCAAGTATACCTCCATCAAATTCATTATGTCTTTGGCATCAGTGTTTGGTTGGCATTTATATTGAATGGATGTAAAGATAGTGTTTCTTAATGGTCGGATTGAGGAGGTGTACATAAATCAGCCAAGAGGCTTCCAGGTGCCTGGGCAAAGACCCATGTTTGCAGGTTGAAGAAGGCCCTTTATGGGTTGAAGCAGGCACCATTTGCATGGTACTCCAAGATTGATGAGTATTTTTTAGGTTTGGGTTTCTCTAAAACAAATGCAAATTCCAATCTTTACTATTTATTTGATGATTCTAATCTACCTGTTTTAGTCCTATATGTAGACGATCTTATACTTACAGGAAGTTCAGAGGAACTCATAGCACGATGCAAGGAAAATTTGACCAGAGATTGATATGAAGAACATTGGCTTGATGCACTATTTATTGGGTCTAGAGGTGTGGAGAGTCCAGATGAGGTCTTCCTCAGACAAGGTAAGTGTGCAGTTGAGTTTCTAACGAGATTTCAGATGGACTGCTGGCCCATGGCTACTCCTATGGTAGCAAATTTGAACTCATTTTCTGATTCTGATTCAGATTCGATTGATCTACTTGTGTGCAAGTAGTTCATACTACATAGTGTTAGTTGAAGATTTTTGAGGAACTAGAAGGCTGCCCAACAGGTCTGTCTTTGACCTCTTCTTGGGCTCTAAGTTTACTTTATCAAAGTTGTCCTTGTTGTTGTTTTAGGACAGCAAACAGGTCTGAAATTTCTGCCAAGAAATCTGCCTTCAAACTGATGGTGAAGTGCTCTTTTAAGGTGCTCTTGCAAGTGGTTTTAGAACTGATGTTAGCACATGCCAATACCATAAAACAAATAACACTCCTCTAGTATCTTAACAAGCTCCTAATGCTGATATACTACTAAGCATACATGAAAAATGAACAAGTGTAATTTTTGGTCAACATGAACCTGGACAAAACCCCCCGGGGAAAACCAGTATAGGATATATGTATATATATGGAGTGTCTCAAGCATGGAATACAACTAGTACACAAATACAATGGAACTTGTACACATAGCAAGCTCCTCTCAAGCGTTGCTAGAAGGTTCCTTGAGAAATGCACCCAAAAAGTGGGCCCTCCTCTTTGTTGTCCAAGTTAGACCACTAGTGTGCCCTTGACCTTTCCTTCGGCTGATTGAGAAACCCTTGCACACGAATTTCCTCTTGTATGCTGCCTCAACCATGCACCAATCAGATCTGCAAAAGCCTTACTCCAACATGTGCTTGCAAGCTTGCGCCCTCTCTCCTCAAGTGCACCCTCCACCAAGCAATAGCACACACCACAAATAAATGAAGCCCCAAGCCTCCTTGCACCCTCCATGAATGAAGGCGCCCAAGCTAGCCTCACCCAATGCTTCCATTCTCATCTTTGTGCTCCTCTCCAAACTCTCCAAGTGAACAAAACAAGAATGAATGCCTCTCTTGCCCCATAGGTGTAGACATAGGCCTGCAGTCCTCCATCTGAAATCTGCTCAAGTTGTCTACAGCATACTTCCCCTGTCCCAGGAAGATATAACCCTCCTCCTGCCAAACCTCCATGCCCAAAAAATAGTGCATCAATCCGATGTTTGTCATCTCAAACTTTGATGCAAGACTCATTTTGCACTCAGTTATGATATGCTCCGCTCCTGTGATGAACAGGTCATCCACATACAGTATGACAATAAGCATATCCTCACCTTGAATGATATAGTATAGGTTAGGATTTGCCTCGCTCTTCTCAAACCCCATTTGAAGCAAATAAGCATCTATCCGTGAATACCAAGCTCGGGGAGCTTACTTCAGACCATACAGTGCCTTTCTCAAAAGGCACACATGAGAATCTCTCTCCATCACCTCAAACCCCTACAGCTACTCTATGTACACCTCCTCCTCAATAAAGCCATTCAGAAATGCGGTCTTTACATCTATCTGATGTATCCTCCAACCCATCTCTGTCGCTACGGCAATAATGCTCTGAATGGAAGTGTATCTCGCAATTGGTGCGAATGTCTCATCATAGTCAACTCCCTCTATCTAAGAGAATCCTCTCGCCACAAATTGGGCCTTGTGTTTCTCTATGCTGCCATCTACAGCATACTTGGTCTTGTACAACCATCTGGAAGTCACAACTGACTTCCGCTTGGCCTTGGCACCACCTCCCACACATCATTGCGCATGATAGAGTCATACTCCTCCAGCATGGCCTCTCGCCAAACCTGTTGGTCAACTGCCTACGCAAATGTCGTGGGCTCTGAATCTGTGATGCTCGTCACCATCGCCAAGTAGGACCCAACCCTCTCTGGTGCTCTGCTCTCTCTGAACAATCTCTTGGGCTCTCCAACATTCTCCTTGGCTTCCTTCAGGGTCTCCTGAAACCATCTCGGTTTCCTCTTCCTTGGAGTAACTAAAGGAGAAGTGACATCTTTGCACCCAAGAGTCTCAGCCTCAGATCTAATCCCAACACACTGAGATCGTGAAGCCTCTGCACCCTCTGCTTGAATACTCTGCAACTGTGATCCTAAAGTTGTGCAAGGTGACCATGTCACCCCTGAAACTGGTGCACTCGACACCTAAGGTTCTGCCCCCTCTGATACATCAATCTGAGTCTCCGAGAGCTCCTCAATACTATCTCTCGACTCGAGTGACCTCTTGAAAGCTCTACCCTCCGGGAATCTAACATCTCTACTTTCCGTTGTGATGGAATGTAGATCTGGTAGGCCTTTGAGACCTCTGAGTATCCAACTAAGATCCCCTGTTGGGTTGTGGGATTTAGCTTTGTCCTCTTCTCTGAGGGAACATGAGAGTATGCCAAGCATCCAAAAATCCGAATATGCTCAACATCGAGCTTCCTACCAGTGAAGGCCTCCTTAGAAGTCTTCCTCTCCAAAACTCTGCGGGGACTCCTGTTCTGCAGATAAACTGCAGCAGCACTAGCCTCAGCCCGTAAGTATAAAGGCAATAACTGATCATGCAGCATTGATCTCGTTGCACTTGTAATGGCACTGTTCTTCCTCTTTGCAACCCCGTTCTGCTGGGGGTTGTAAGGCACGATCATCTGCCTTTTGATCCCTGCTTGGGTACAGAAGTCCACAAACTTTGTGGAGGCATACTCACCTCCATTGTCTGACCGTAAGACCTTGATCTTCTTTCCTGTCTGGTTCTCCATGAGAGCTTTGAACTCCTGGAACCTCGTGAAGACCTCACTCTTGACCTTCAGGAAATAGATCCAGGTCTTCCTGGAGTGGTCATCTATGAAAGTGAGATAATACTCACAACCACTCAAGGACACACAAGACATAGGCCCACACACATCTGTGTGTACTAAATCCAGTATCTCAACTGACCTGTTGTCACTGCTAGGGAAAACAACCTTGGTAAACTTATCAAGGGCACACCCTCTACACACATCCTGATGCTCTAAGCTGAACTATGGCACTCTTGTCACAACCTCTCTCATCCCTCCAAGAGCCCCATGATGTAGGTGAGCCATCCTACGATGCCATAACTCACATAACTGACTATTGTTATCGCTACTCGCTGCCAAGGCATGCAGTGGTTGAAAAAGCAATCTATACAGTTTTCCATCCCTCACTCCAATCACTTGCCTAGAGGTGAGTCTGGACCCCTTAGGGTGTATGAGGACCTTTGTCCCTCTGAAGGACACCTCAAGACCCCTATCCTGGAGGGTGGAAACTGAGATGATTCTTCTTCAGCCCAAGGGCATACAACACATCCCTGAACGATATGGGTGGCATAGTATCCCTTTGAAATGTCATTGTGCCACGCTTAGCAACGCTGACAATGGTGTCATCTCCAAGTGCAATCTCCATCTTGACCTCAGGATCTCTGAGATCAGTGAAGTGCTCTCTCACACCCGTCATATGGCTCGAAGCTCCATTGTCTATATACCAGATGTTGGGTGTCGTCTCAACTGTCGTACAACAAATGAGGAAGGCACACTCCCTCTCAAACTGTGTCATAAATTCCTCCTCATTCATTGTAGTTGTTGTACCACCCGACCTCTTCTTTTGTCTGTTGGGACACTATCCAGCATAGTGCCCCATCTTATTACAAGCAAAGCACTTCACTTTGTTCATATCTCTCTTCTGCCCACTGTAACGCTCTTGTGGCTTGGCCCCCATCTTGGGACCATGTTTAGCACCCTTGTCGATCTTCTTCTTGCCCTTTGTCCAAAGAGCAAGATCCTCCTCACCCTCTGCAATACGTTGTTGGCCTGAAGATCCAGAGTTGCATCTTAGCTCCTCCTGTACGAAGTCATCCCAGAGTCTCTCCCAACTGGGCATGGCCTCCCTAGCCACAATGCCTCACACAAAAGACCCCCAAGGTTTGGAGAAGTCGTTTAAGGCTATCCTCACCAAAACCATGGGGTCCGCAATCTCACCAACTACTGCCAACTCATCTCGACTCTGAGTAAATCTCCGGAGGTATGAGGTCACCAACTCTGACTTGAGCATCTGAACGCTCTCGAGCTTCTCCTGCAGAACCATCTTCCGGTTCTGATTAAGGCTCTGGTAGAGTTTGCACAATGAGTCCCAGATCTCAAAGGCAAACTCCTTCCCAGTCAAATGGGGTATGACATGGTCTCTCACCGCATCACAGATAGTCCTTTTATCCTCGGTGTTCCTCTTCCTAAACTCTACTACCAGCAAGGGAGTAGTGACAGGAGAAAGAACCACTGGAGATTGAACTATATCCCATAGTTCAATATCCTCCAAGACAAATATTCTTTCGATCTTCCAAGGGGACTAGTTGCTAGCTCCTCCTAGCCTATCCTCTGCCCTAATCTGAGTCACCGACATTACTGCCCACTGAAACTCAAACTGATGCTAAACACTGCAAAAGAGTACAGCCTCACTCCTATAGACACGGGTGTGAAAAGAGGATGTGCACAACTGTCCAAAACAGTCCAAAAAACTGCCCACTGTATGCTCCACAAATCAACAAACTCTTAGCTACCTAGGCTCTGATACCATGAAGATTTTTGAGGAACTAGAAGGCTGCCCAACAGGTCTGTCTTTGACCTCTTGTTGGGCTCTAAGTTTACCTTATCAAAGTTATCCTTGTTGTTGTTTTAGGACAGCAAACAGGTCTGAAATTTCTGCCAAAAAATCTGCCTTCAAACTGATGGTTAAGTGCTCTTTTAAGGTGCCCTTGCAAGTGGATTTAGAATTGATGTGAGCACATGCAAATACCATAAAACAAATAACACTCCTCTAGAATCTTAACAAGCTCCTAATGTTGATATACTACTAAGCATACATGAAAAATGAACAAGTGTAATTTTTGGTCAACATGACCCTGGACAAAACCCCCCGGGGAAAACCAGTTTAGGATATATATATATATATATATATATATATATATATATGGAGTGTCTCAAGCATGGAATACAACTAGTAAGCAAATACAATGGAACTTGTACACATAGCAAGCTCCTCTCAAGTGTTGCTAGAAGGTTCCTTGAGAAATGCGCCCAAGAAGTGCGCCCTCCTCTTTGTTGTCCAAGCTAGACCACTAATGTGCCCTTGACCTTTCCTTTGGCTGATTGAGAAACCCTTGCACACAAATTGTCTCTTGTATGTTGCCTCAACCATGCACCAATCAGATCTGCAAAAGCCTTACTCCAACATGTGCCTGCAAGCTTGCACCCTCTCTCCTCAAGTGCGCCCTCCACCAAGCAATAGCACACACCACAAATAAATGAATCCTCAAGCCTCCTTGCGCCCTCCATGAATGAAGGTGCCCAAGCTAGCCTCACCCAATGCTTCCATTCTCATCTCTTTGCTCCTCTCCAAACTCTCCAATTGAACAAAACAAGAATGAATGCCTCTCTTGCTCCTTGCGCCCTTCTTTAGCCATCCTTAGCCAAACTTAGAGATTGATGGCCAAGATCATCTCTTGCCATTTCTAATCAATGGGTGAGATCTTCTCACAAGTATCTCACTTAGAAACCCACTTTTGGTTAAGTTTCCTAAGTTTGCCCCATGTCCCTTAATTCACCCACAAAGTGAATTAATAGTCACTTTTGCCTTAAGTGACAAAATTTCACTTTTGACTTAAATCTCAAGTCAAAGTGAAATTAGAACATACAGGTAAAGTACAAGGGTCTAATCATTTCCCTCTTGTGGTTAGAGAGACACAACCACAAGGGGACCACTTCCCAAGGTACCCCAAAACTCAACATTAGCTTTAGGGGTTACTCCAAAAGTGTTTACACCAAGCTTGAGGGTGCTTTATGTGATGTTAGGGTGCATGGTGTATTGACTACCCTCGATTGTACCATGGTGGACATAAATAACAAAGATAGTTTATTCATGGATTGTTAGACCTTGTCTTGAAGATTATGGGGCACACTTCCTTGGAGCGTTGAAGACCTAGTTGACATGACGACATTCTTCATGGGGTGCACACCTGGAGAGGTTGGTTGCTTGCTTGGAAGGACAACTTATCTTGGAGGAGTGTTTGGCATCTTAGAGGAGAACGTTGAGCCCTAGATGGCATGGGGACACTAGGTTGTGAGCATGGAGGCTTGTACTTGACTTGAAGATTCTCATGTTGAGAAATGATCATGTAGGTGGGGTGGACCCAGAGGTACAGGCAACTTAGGAGGGAGCATTACAAATCTTTGGAGGAGCATTGGACACATCTCATGGAGCATTCAACCTTGGACCCTTGCTTGTTGGACATGCATACCCTTGAAATTGACATGTATCAACTAGAGTTGGAGCACTCCACGTGTGGGGCCTATCTTGTGTAGCGTTAGGTTGCTTGTAGTGGACTAGGTCCACTTGTTATCATTAGCCTTCCTCACCTTTCATGTAAATAAAGAGAGGAGAGAGACCTTTGAGATATATTCATTGTAGTTCATTCTTGTAATCACATAATTGTGTTAGAGATGTGATAGCTTGAGCGAACTAGTCTCTCTATACTCTTCTTCATTTGTATTCGCTCTCTTTGCCTTGAGTGCTAGGGTTCTTGAGGAAATTCAAGGGAACTAGAGCGAACTAGTCTCTTTGTACTATTCTTCATTTGTATTTGCTCTCTGTCTTGACTCTTGAGCACTAGGGTTTTTGAGGAAATTCAAGGGAACTAGAGCGAACTAGTTTCTTTGTACTCTTCTTCATCTGTATTTCTTCTCTTTGTCTTGAGCACTAGGGTTCTTGAGGAAATTCAAGAGAAAGCTAGGGTTAGGGTTTTTCCCTAAGGAGACAAAGAAGGCTAGGGTTTGGGAGAAACCTTGGAGGAGCAAAGGGAACACTTGATCTTGTAGCCTTTGTGCGAGAAGAAGACTAGGGTTTTGGGGCATTTGGAAACCCTAGCGCTACTTGAAGTGTTTGATGTTAAAATAATATAACTGCAAAGAGTACTCTTATTATTATTGTTATTTTATTCATAGGATTAATCCCCATTGTGGATTAATCATGTCGGTAATTGTATTAGGACCAAATCCCCTTTTGCGGATTGGTCAACAGACAATATAATAGGTAGAATAAGAAGTCGGCCCCAGCAGTTAATTAAGAGACCCAGAAATATAATAAAGGTGGGTTTACCCACCCAGATTGAGAAGTTGGCCCTGCCAGTGAAGAGACACT
>ML785362.1:589821-619113 GCA_009831015.1 Picea engelmannii | reverse complement strand
TGTAGGCTATTAGTTTGAGTTAGCACCTGTGACGGAGTCTTTCCTGTTGTCCATGAGCCTTTAGCCTAGTTAGGAATCCCTTTACCCACGTGGAGTTTAGTCCCAGCTCGGGGGTGACCCCCTGTTGAGAGTGATGAACAGTGTGGTCTAAGGCTGGGAGGTTTGTGGAAGGTCTACACGCAGTTGGTGATATTCTCACAAAGATAAGTGTCAATTATGTGATGAATTTACATGTTGCATTATTATTTGCGTGTTTAATTTTATGGGTTTATCCTATGCGTGATTATAACTATCTGTATGTTTATGGGTATTTCCAGTATATGTTGCATGTCTATGTTACTGTTATTTCAGTGTGAATCCATGCATTTACGAAATGTATTTGTCTTTTTACGTTTTACATGTAAAGTTTTCGCAAGTGTTCTGTGTGCATATGTTTTAATTGCATGCAGTTAGAAAAATTTATGTGGCATAGCTCAGTTGGTTGCTGGGTGTGTTACAGTATGTTCTGCAAATAGAACAAGAGAGTTCTTTGGCGTAGCGTGGCCCGGCATGGATGGTCGAGGACGTTACACTTGTACTTCATCGTTTATATATATACGAAGTGTTCCAACTATCCAAACATTGTGTACTTGAAAATTTGAATTTCAGATTATGTTATCTTCATTATTGAGTTGCTTCTAATGCTAGTTATGCATGTTGATTTGACATAACATAGAGCAGAATCTATTAAGTGATTTAACAAACATCTAGACGCTGAAGGGGCTGATTACTGTTGCAATTATCTACAGTAATAAGTCGTTTCAGCTTTGTAATTTGCTTGGGAAGTGTGCCTAAGGGTGTAATGTCCCTTTCCAAATAGGAGCCCCAAAAAGGAGGCTTAATGGTCTAAACAGCCCCGTTAGACTATAGCCAGGGCCAAAAAGGGGTAACCAGGGTTACTAGAGGTCATCCCAGTCAAAGGTGTTATAATCGGAAAGTGACATTGAGCTAAAAGTGGCTAAAAGCACTTTTAAGCCAACTTGAGCTAAAAATAGAACATATGAGCTAAAATTAGAAGTCAACAATGAATTAGGCAGCTATAAGAGAAGATATAGCAACCTAATTCATCATTATGCAGATTTTGACTTGTCATTGAGGAGAGAGGCACATCTCAGGAGAGGTAGCTCAGTGGATTCCAGGAGGAATAGACCAGTGGCTGATTTCGGTGTTGAGAGACACACCCTAGTCACCGGGAAGATCACACAGGTCTTCCATCAGTCTTCAGCARCAGTTCTACAGGATTCAGCAGCAAGGGGCACTTGTTCAAGGAGAGGGCGCAACTTCTGAGGAGGTTCAGTGGATCGACTTGTCCCATACAGGGAGAGTTCAGAGATTCCCCTCCAGCCCRTTTGAGAGGCAGGCCACACACATCTTTTGCCTAGTTTCTCGTCAGATTCCAACGGGGGAATCATCAGGGACACATTTTCCGGACATTGGGAGTGCGGCGCTTGGGGAGGACACATTCGGGGTTCCCAAGCAATCATCAAATCAGATCCAGGGAAACCCTTTCGACCCATTTCACAGTAGGCTAGGGCGATCAGTTTGAGACACATCTCAGCCAATTCCGACGGTGGAATCACTAGGGCGCAGTTTTCCAGTAGTAGAGGGGCGCATTCCCCTAGGGGGATCCATCCAGGTCCAAACACATCAGCAGAGGGGTCGGTCAGTCAGCAAGACTGAGAGGGACAGCAAGGCACATTGTTTAAGACAGTTTCCAGACCAATCCGAGAGATCTAGCCACCAGGGCAAACTTTCTGGACTTGCAGCAGTTACCGCGTGAGCTGCCATAGCTTGCAAATCATCCATTGATCCCATAGTGTCATCTATCATCGGGTATTATCATTTTAGCTTGCTTATTGTATTCCGGCTAAGATCCCTTTTGTCTTTGATCTAGCCGAGTGATTTATTTTATTGTCGGCCACATTCGGCATTGTACTTTGGATATATCATAATATACGATTTATAGTCTTTTGTCTCATTTACCATCTGTATACTCAATATATATGCTGTAAACAATTAATCATACACACACATTAGCAGAGTTTCCCAGACTACCCAAGTCAGGAACATTACAAAGGGCTATAATTTGTTGGCATTGAAGTACACTTGATTGGTATTTATTTTCTTGGGCTGCCTTGTGATTTGGGCTGAAGAGAAGTGAAGTACTTGCTGTTGTAATTTAATATTTCAGAACAGCCCTAATGCTCAAAGTTCACAGTAATAGATCCGGGAAATCTCAAGGTTGAAATTTCTGAATTTGCAATAAAAGTCAGATTTTTGAAATTTCTACAAATAGGTTCCCTTGTGTACCTAGTAAATACCAGACCTGATATTTGTTTTGCAGTCAACACCTTGGGCCAATATATGGTGAAGCTTGAGCAGTTTCATTGGGATGCTGCAAAACATGTACTCCGATACTTGAAGGACACAATGCATTTTGGTCTGAGGTATGTTGGTAATTGAGAGTTGGTGTTGCACGAGTTTACAAATTCTGATTGGGCAAGTAGTGCTAGTGACCAAAGGAGCACTACAGGTTATTGTTTCAATTTGGGTTTAGTTATGGTTTACGAGTTCAGCAGGAAGCAGTTTTCAGTGGCACTTAGTTCAACAAGGCAGAGTACATAACAGCCAGCTCTGCTAGTTGTGAAGCCATCTAGCTTTGCAAATTATTAACAGAGTTGAGATCGGACTTTGAACACTACCATGATTTACCATGACAATCAGAGTTGAATCAAACTCTCTGAGAATCCAGTTTTCCATGATCAGTCCAAGCATCGAGATTGGTACCACTTCATCAGAGACAAGGTCCAAAAGGGAGCAATGGTTCTTCGGTGCATTCCTGCAGATCAGCAGGTTGCAGATATCTTGACCAAGCCCCTGGCAAAGGAGAAGTTTGAAACGTTCAGAGAGAGATTTGGAGTGGTGGAGAACACTTTTCACTAAAAGGGAGTGATAGTTTTTACCTGCATGGAGCTCAAACTGTGTTCCAACTATAGCACCTTCCTCCTCCAACAGAGTAGAAAGCAACAGTAGTATTCCCTCCTTCAGCAGTTATGAGGGCGCAGGAGGCATTTATGGAGGAGAGAGAGATAGAGGGCATGCACCATCCTCAGTTCAGTTCCAATTTATATGTTTTTCCATACTTAGTAGTTCAGTTCTATTTCTGAGTTTTACTTTAGTTAGTAGTTGCATGCACAGTTAGTTAGAATGCATAGCTCCCTAGATAGACTAGGCGCTCATGCATGTGGATTCTCAGTCTTAGTTAGGGCGCAGATCTCTAGGAGGATGCATGCTTGCATGCCTCAGTTCATCCCCAGTGGAGGCACACTTCACTTGGCTCATCTGTCCATGCAAGGAAGGTGCATTAGGGTTAAGGTTTGATTCTGTCAGTTGGCACGCTGTTGTGCATGCGTCCAGACTCCAAATTCATTGTACCTTCTCTTTCTCCTGGTCTATAAAGGAGTTAGAGGGCAGACAACTGAGCAATTCAAGAGTTGTTAGTTTAAGAGTGCATTAGCTTACTATTTTCAGATTTGAATAAAAACAGAGATGCGGATTTGAGTCCAAGTCCTTAGCATATTCCTTTGTGTATTTGATGTTCATGTTTTCAGTATGTTGTGTTTGTAGATTAAAGCATTCATAGTTGCAGTCTTAATTGAAGATTAAAGTTTTCAGTTACCTAGGTTTAGGAGTAAGTTTTGAGCACAGAATCTGCTTACCATACCTTGTCTATCCATACTAATGTTTGAGGCCATCAACAACTGTTGCTTCATCTCAAATAATCACATTTTGGGGGGTTGCATCCACAGTTTCATGTATTGCAATGTCTCCTCTTTTCTTCTATGCATCATTTTTGGTTCTTACTTGCTTTGTTATTTAGTGTTGTCAGAAAGTTTCATCAATTTGACCTTATTTTCCCACCCAAATTTCCAGGAAGGAATCCCCCCTCGAGGGTGCAACTTGTGGTATGTTCCCTAACCTATTCTACAATATGTGTACTAGTAGGTATTTCTTTCCTTTCATCTTTATCCTGACGCACGACGAAAATAATTCTTGAATCATGGAAGGACTGTATAAAAGGTAATAAGCTATGCAATATAATATAATTATAGCCTATGCATGTATGTCACTAATTTAGAGTTTAATGGGCTTAATAATATCTTCATGCTATGTAATAGGTGGATGGGTAGATGTTTGCAACCTGCATAGCAGTGTAAATGAACTCTTTAGTCTGTGGATTGTAATGCCTACATCGACTCTGTAGAGCTAGTGGAATACCATGGCAAGGGGGGCCATAATGAAGGAAGGCAGGCAGGATTAACTACTGCTGCTGCTAGCAAGGCAGGATGAACTCACCCTTAGATAAGATTTGTTATCTCTAACCAAAAACTCTTAACTGAAAATACATCATGTACCCAAATACATATATTATTATTGGACAACTTTGCAACATGCATTCTAAGTCAACCCATCCTTGACTGATTTAATCAAGATAAAAATACTATAAGATTTACTTTTTTCTCAATAATGCAGTCCATTTTAATCAGAAAAAGTATAAATATAACTCTTATCTTTGTACTAAAGTTCATCATACAAGTCATCTCAAAAGTAAAATGTACTGCATAGAGGAAATTCTTCTCCCAAAGTGCATCAAATAAGAAAATACTTTCCAAAGTGCATTGAATAAGAAAATACTTTCCAACTGAGAATAGTAATGTGATATACCTGTTTCTGCTCCAAAACAGTATTTTTGTTTTGAAGCTCCTGGATCTCGAATGTATTTTGAAACTCGTTACGAGTTTTCTCCACACAATACCTCAAATCTGTTATTTCTTGTTGCATCTTCAAAACATATGCCGACAATTCTTGTTAAGCAAATGCACAAGGGATAAACAAGTGTCATATCAACATTGTTGTAAAAGATGAGAAACATTCAATATTATATGTGTATACAAGTAACAATAATATGTGTGTAGCAATACCTGTGCTACAATTGAACCATGGAGTTCCAAATACTTTTGCAAAGGCTCCGTGATGGATACATCCACACAAGTCAAGTTGGATAAAAGTCTTTCTTTCTCTCTTTCCAATGTTGCTCGACTCTGAAGAAGTTTCGTGTGTGTTGATTTCTCCATATCATTCTTAAAGTGGCAAATCACATTGTCATTGTTTACAACTGGATCTAGTGTAGGTTTATTTGACATTCCTTGACGATCAATAGACAAGTGTTTCAACTTCTCTAGCACATTATGCTCAAGAATTTCTTTTGAAATGATAATTGCTTCACATAACTCTGATTCTCTGCCAGTTGATTCAGGTTCTTGTTCAGGTAAGATGTGTGAACTTTTAAGCATCTCATCCATAGCAGTAAATTCATCCTCTGAATTAGTTCTTCTGGAACCATCAAAGCTTTGTTCATGAGATGAACAACTGCTAGAAGTTGTGCCTTTGCACTTTACCTTGTTCTTTGAAAGAGATCCACTATTTCGTTGCCACAAATCCTCTGCTTGATGAGACAGTTCCTCGTGCTTTTTAGACAATAGAGGCCATTCTCCTGAACCAATCGCCTCCGAAGCCACTTCTCTAGAGCTTGGCGATGTTCTCAAAAGAGCAGAGCTAGTCGTCCAGCCATTGGAAGAACTAAGATCTCTTTTAGAAAACCATGATCCGTTCTCTGCAATTTTTGGGGAACCCATTTCACTGTACTTTTGGGGTCTGGTAACAAAAATAGCCATCAATGCTTCGGTCTGAGCATGGTTTAACTCAAACCAAAAATGTGTATTGGTGTAATAATTTGCATTGATGGCTTTTTTGAAAGTAGCCTCCGCAAGAGGCTCACAATGCTGCCTGATATAAACACGAACCTTAACACATACATGCAATTGTATTAAGCACAAAAATATTTAAATGCAATGAACTTATGACACATAGAAAACTACATACATACACCAATAATAGGTGCAGAAAATTACAAGTGCAATGAACTCGTAATATATGAAAAACAAATATAAACAAGAACAATGAACTAGATTCCTAATGCAACTTTTGGGCATGGGACAAACTACCAAATAAACCAAAAGAAACACGAGCGAGCTTGCTTTTGAAAATGAGAAAGACCTATGATTGGAAAGCCAATAGACAAGTGCGCAACATGTGCTTACCTGCGCTGGAAACTGGGTCTTCTCCGACCCATCTGCAGTCCATGCATATGGATTGATATTCATCTTTCCATTGCTTGCTGCTTCAAAAGCCCCGTGCATCTTTCTATCACTGTAGTTGAAAAGGAACAGGGGCATGCCAGGGGAAATATTTTGCACATATGTAAAGTGAGATGCAGGCAAACCTGCCACACATCCACATATTAGAGAAATCATTTTGATGTCACACTGATACTAGCTACTCCAATACAATTCGCATGGGGTCACTATAGAACTCGATTTCTATCGAAGGATACCCAATTCAAAATCCATACCTTAAAAGCAATAACAAATGAAAAAGGATGGGATGAGTTGGAATACCCATCGGTGGGGGTGAGGGTTGGAACAACGAAGAATACCCATTTCAAGAATCAATAACTTAAAAGGAAGGAGAAATGGGGAGCAAAATTTTCAAATACCAATGGACTCTAAAGCAATAACAAATGAAAAAACGTGGCAAGGGTTGGAACAACAAAGAATACCCATTGGTCGCCATCGGTCGGGGGTGAGGATTGGAACAACAAAAAATACCCATTTCAAGAATCAATCGCTTAAAGGGGAGAAATAGGGAGCAAAATTTTCAAATACCAATGGACTCCAAAGACAATATCGACTACTTCTGTCAAATAATACCTATTTTTAGAATATATGGTCAAAAAATGAGAACGACTACTTCTGTCAAATAATACCTATTTTTAGAATATATAGTAAAAAAAATGAGAAATGGATAAAAGGAAAGAATCCAATGACTATCAAAAACATATCCATTTTCAGAATCAAAACGAAACCCATTTCAGAATTAATAGCTTCAAATCAAGAAAAGAAATGATGGGACGCGAATTTCAAATACCAATCTACTCTATAGATAATATCAACTGACTCTGTCAAATAATGCCTATTTTTAGAATAAATGGCTTCAGAATAAAGAGAGGAAAAAAATAAAATGTCGATAATCTACAATCAATATCAACTAACAATAAAAAAATATACCCATTTTCGGAATCAGTAGGATATCCATTTCAGAACCAATGGCAGCAGTGGACAGCAAAAATTTCAGATACCAAACCGACTCTATAGACAATATCAACTGATTCTGTCAAGCAATACCCATTTTTATAATCAATGCTCTACAAAACAATATCAACTGACTACCAAAACATACCCATTTTCAGAATCGATAGCCAAGAGTACGAGAAAAAGGTAAGGGCAGAATAAAATACCAAATATCAATTGAGTGACGCACTCCTTGAATGTTTGATGGGAGCAGCCAAAAATAACCCCAGCGAGATCAGACTTCTTCAGGGCTCTGAAATGTCCACCACCACTCCCTGGAGAATATGGACTTGTTCCTCCTTTGTCATTATTATCATTGAAAGTGAAAGTCTGTGTTCTTCTTCCAGCTCCCATCTCTCTCCTCAATCCAAAACGCAAGAGCTCTGCTCCAAAACGCACAATGCAAGAGCTCTGCTCCAAGAGGGAGTAGAGGGAGAGCCCAATGCTATAAATACGTTCCGCTCGTCTCCATCGAAAAAACGATCTCCATTATTAAAAAAACACATCAAAAATTACCATGCTCTATTTTTGCTTTTTGATAAGCTTATTCTAAACGTTAGAATTTTATTTTTTTTTACAAATATATTTTCCGATTAATAGTTTTTCGATTAATTGTTAATGGTTGAAACTTTTGATTTTGCTTAAAAAAAATTGTTGAAACTTCTGAGTAATTTTTTTATATAGAATTAGAATTCAAAAATCTAAAAAAATTTCGATTAATTGTTAATGGTGGAAACTTTTGATTTTGCTAAAAAAAAATTGTTGAAACTTCTGAGTAATTTTTTTATATAGAATTAGAATTCAAAAATCTAAAAATTAAAATTCAAAAATCTAAAAAAAAATTATATAGAATTAGAATTTTAATTTTTAGATTTTTGAATTCTAATTCTATATAAAAAAATTTAAATTCAAAAATCTAATTCTAGAATTAGATTTTATATAGAATTAGAATTCCAAAATCTAAAAATTAAAATTCAAAAATCTAAAAAAAAAAAATTAAGATATTAAATCCATTTATACATTTAAAAATATAATTTAAATAACAAAAATAATGATTTCACTTGATAGTTATTTCCAATAAAAAAAACTCACAATAAATCATCATTACCCTTAACTTTTAAAAAAAAAAATAATATTGAACTTTGTGTGAGTTTATGACCAATCGTATTGTCTATGTTCATGAATCCACGCATTATGAAAATGTGGAAATGAATTGCATCATATGCTTCACCACAACGCACATCAAATTGTTTTTTAGGACATTTATGAGATTTAAAAATAAATAAAAATTTATGTTTTTATATTAAAAGATGAAAGTCATTAAAATGTGAATGAATTTATAATAATATAAAGTATTTTATTATTAGTCTTTCTCATGGGATTATAGTAATGAGTTTGCTTTTGATGTGATATTAATTTGCTTTTGACCATAAATTTGTGGATGTAATGTAATGTTTAACATAAAAAAACAAATATATATTTATTTTTAACATAAAAAAACAAATATATATTTTTGAATATAATAAAAATATTTGTGTTTCTCATTTCTAATTGGTTGAGAGAATTGAAGTGTTACTCCCTTCACGTCTTTCAATATGTAAAATTAATTACATATTCAATGAATTTCACCAATCACCACATCTAAATATAAAAAGTTGTACTATGTATTTATTATTATGCATTATTATATTTATATTATATTTATTATCTAATATATTATTTATTATTATATTTATTATCTAATNTTCACCAATCACCACATCTAAATATAAAAAGTTGTACTATGTATTTATTATTATGCATTATTATATTTATATTATATTTATTATCTAATATATTATTTATTATTATATTTATTATCTAATATATTATTTATTATTATATTTATGAATATTATAGTCCCATTCAGCTTTTTTGAATAACAAACAATCTTCAATTATTATATTTTGACAAAAAAAATTCATTACTTGTGCATTTAGTTATATTAAGTTTCATTGTTCAGGTCATTTTCGTGCCTTTTTAGTGTCGAATTAATTAATAATTTCACTTGGAATGAATACAGAGAAGATTAGCATGGCCCCTGCGCAAGGATGACACGCACAAATCGAGAAATAGTCCAATTTTTTTAGATTTTTTTTTCTCCCTATTTTACTCTCATTAAAACCTTTGAATGAAGCTACAGGAAATAACCAGGCCTCCCATGGCGATAGGTCAACTACAGGATGACTTTCTCAAATGCTTCAAAATGGCATCGCTGCAAGCCTTTACCCTAAAACGTTTTCGACGAAGTGATCCTGAGTTTTTCTAAGCTTTTTTGTCTCTTCCCTCAAACCTTGTCGACTTTGAAACTGCTTCCCATCCTGACAATTCTCTTTTACTGGGGGAACAGTCTCTACTTCATACAGTTACTTATTGTTTTTTTGCGGTGCTGGGCCTACCTCTCTTACCTCTGTTTTTTGAACCTTTTTTGTCAACTTCCCTTGAACTCTGATAGTTTTTTTTCCCTTTCCCTAGGAACGAAGTGGAACCTACCACTACTATGGGGAGTTTCTTCAGGCTTCTATCGTCCTTTCATCCATGTTCATAGTTCCTTGTTTCCTTCACTGACTTTGTGCGCTTTTTTTGAGGTTGCTATATGGACCTGGGATCGAATGTTGGCTTTACAAACGATGTCACGATGCTCATGGACCTACAAGATGAGGTAGAGTGGCGTAATATAGGACTCTTCAATAGGGCTGACAGGGTTGGGACTCACTTGCCCTGTCTTGTTGCAAATGAGGTTACAAATGGTCTGCAGCATCCTGGAAAGTGCCAGGATCAGTCCCTCTTCCACCCTTCAGTTTCTGGTGGTGGCTCGGCGTTTTCACTTCCTTCACAGGCTCCCTCTTTACTTAAGAAGTTTGCACATCTCCTCAGGAATGGTCTTAAAGGTGGAGCACTAAATGGACGGATCATTACAACCTTACTAAACGGTCCTCAGTCTAGGCTTAGGAAAAAGGCTTGGAAACCAAACAAGAAGCCGAGGAGAATGGTTTTAGGAGCAGACGTTGGCCTTCAAGAAACTTGCAGACTTGCGATGTGTGGGCTGGTAGGAAGGCTCTCCTACACTCATCTATCAGATTGCTCAATCTCAGCCTGGATACAAAAATTTTAGAAACCCACCCTTGGATACTTGCCTGAGTTTTTCGACCTCACGAAAGGGTGGTATGGATTTATATTCAGAACTTCGGAGGACGCCACTTTAATTTTGGATGGTTTATGGTTATTGGGGAGGAGCACTCTAATGTTAAAAAGATGGAGGATCGCCTTTGACCCTACTAGTGATTACTTTCAACATAGGCACATGTGGGTTCTTTTGCCTGCACTTCCCCTGTTTCTTTGGATTGAGGGAGCTCTGAAGTCTATTGGAAATGCACTGGGGCGATTTATTTCTCTGGACTACTTGTCCTTGGCAGCTCCTGAGAGAAAAATGGGAAGAATACTGGTGGCTATAGACATACACGAAGGTCTGCTGGAAGTGTTGGACATCGAATGGAGAGGTCGCCATATCATACAACGTCTAGACTATCAAGGCATCCCTTTCAGATGCAACTGGTGTCATTGTACATGCCACCTTCGAAGGGATTTCTTAGGTAAATCTTTTGAGGAAAAGACTGAAGACATTGAGGTACAGGAGGATCCTCTAGCCTATATGGATGAAGATGTTTCACTGGGGTCCGCCCCTTCCTTTGCTGCAGCTGTGTCTGAACTCCTACCGAAGCCCACAAGTTCTCTTTCAGGTAAGATCAAACAACTTTGTCCCTCTCTTTTTTTTTCTTTATCAGAACTGGAAAAGGAGTTTGTCGACTCCTCTGAATGGCTCCTACGTACAACTACCTCGACTAAAGGGGTAGCGAAGGAGGCACCAGTTACCAATAGTCTTGGTAAGGAGCCAACGATTAGGGAGACAACCTTTTGCCGTGATCATGGATCACCTGCAGAGAACCGAGAGGCCTCTCCTTCCCCTTCCTTTTCAGTGTTTCCAGCCAATACAAACCCAATCGGGGATGAGGTAGGAGTGATCGAGACGGTGCTTAGTCTTGCTATCCCTGCTCTAAACAGTTCTTTGGGAGAGGTGGGCTTCAAAGAACCTGAACATGATTCAAGTTCGCTCAACTCAGTCCTAGAATCACTGATCCCTTTTATAAAAGATAATGATCAGGCTCAAAAACTTCCCACGTTTATAGGGAGAAAGTGCATCGACCGGGGCGAGTCCTCTGGCCAGAGTACTTCAAAGTTAAAAGTGGCTAGTCAGGGAAGAGACTTTGCCTGGTCAAGGGGCCTAGGAGTCGGAGTCTCTCCTATCAAAACCAGAAGCAACCAAAAACTTCAGTCACAGAACACAATCCTTATAAATGATTCTAATCCTTTTCCAGTGAAACTGGGCCTCTTAGAGCAGTGAAAGCCCTGGACAGGGCAAAATAATGTTATTGCTCTCATTAAATATCAGAGGGATTGGAGGCACCCTCAAAGCTGCCTCCATTCGGCGTCTACTAACAAGCACTCGACCTGAAATAGTTTTCTTCCAAGAGACTTTAGTTAATGCTCAGAAGTCGAGAGATTTTTTCCTTTCTTTCAGACCGGATTGGGCGGTTTGCTCGGTAAGTTCGACAGGTACTTCTGGTGGACTATTTGCAGCGTGGGACCCGACTTTTTTCGAGTTGTCTCCCTATCTTAATGTGGGGGGTATTTTATTATCAGGCAAGAATATTTTAATTAATAAGAAGGTCGCATTACTCAATGTTTATGCTCCCTGTACCAACTGGCTCTCTTTCTGGAAAACGGTAGAAGGTAGTGGTTTACTTGACATAAAAAACTTAATTTTGGCTGGGGACTTCAATATCATCCTTTCTCCTGAAGAGGCTTGGGGAGGGCATAGATCTGGGCTAGTTGACGACTATCACAATGATCTTTTCCAATCAAAGCATCTGATTGATATTAAACCAGCGAAAATGGTGCCAACTTGGAGAAATGGTCGCCAGGGACAGGATACAATTGCAAGAAGACTGGATAGATGCTTGGTAGCCGAAAGTCTTCTTTTGGACAGTGGATTTTACAGGTCTTGGGTGGAATTGTCTTTTGTTTCCGACCATGCCCCAGTGCTCTTACAGTTGTATTTGCCACATGCTTTTAAAGTCTTTCCTTTTAAATTTAATGAACAATGGTTGGGCGATAAGGATTTTGCAATTTTAGTGGAAAGAGTTTGGAAAGGCCCGTTTTATCTCTCAGAAACAAGCAGTCATAGGAGGTTAATTAGAAAGCTATAGGATCTAAAAACCTTCACTAAAAGATGGAACAAAGAACAAAAGGTTTTTCAAAAATCAAACTTGTTGTCGATTGAAGCTGATATAAAAAAAATTAGTGAAAACCTCAGCTCAGACTTCAACGACCAAGGAGCAAAAGACACTCTGCACTCTTTGGAAACAGAGAGATTGACGATATTAAAAAAAGAGGAATAGTTATGGCGGATGCGCAGTCGTGCCCTCTGGCTGGCAGAAGGGGATAAAAATATAAGATTTTTTCACAACACTGCTAGTCGAAACATATTAAAAAAGTTTATCTGGGAAATAGAGAAGGAGAATGGTGCTCTGGTGAAGGATCAACAGGGTATAAAAACCGAAGTTGTCCATTATTTCAAGAGTTTCTACAGGGAGTCACCCACAGTAAACATAGAAGAACAATGCAATTTGGTGGATTTCTTTCCGTCAATGGTTACTAAAGAAGAAGTTATTTCCTTATACTCCCCAGTCACTTTGGAGGAATTGAAAATGACGTTACTACAGTGCAAAAAAGAAAAAATCCCAGGTCCAGACGGCTGGACAACGGAGTTTTTCATATGTTTCTTTGATCTAGTAGGTGAGGACCTCCTAGCATCGGTGGAAGAATCTAGAATCTTAGGCAAAATTGCATGAGGCATAAATGCAACTTTTTTTACTTTGATCCCTAAGGCCAACAACCCAAAATATTTCGAGGACTTTCGCCCTATTTCCTTATGCAACTTGTGCTATAAACTTATTTCAAAGATCTTAGCTTCTCGTATCAAACCCTTCCTGTCAAAAACAATTTCAATCGAACAGATGGGCTTTCTGAAAGGAAGACATATACAAGATGCCATTGGTACGGCCTATGAAAGCCTGCACAGTATCAAGACGAACAAACTTAAAGCCCTTGTCTTAAAGTTAGACTTAAGTAAGGCCTACGATTGCATTGATTGGGACCTCCTTAGATTGATACTCCTGAAGTGCGGGATGGGGTTACCTTTGACAAAATGGATCATGGCATGTATCACCTCGGCGTCTTTTGTTGTCCTTATAAATGGTGAAGCCACTGATTTCTTTAGAAGTGGGAGGGGAATCAGGCAGGGGTGCCCGCTATCCCCTCTTCTATTCATTCTTATCATGGAAGGTCTTAGCTTATTATTGAAAAAGAGTCAAGCGGAGGGCTCTATATCAGGGCTGAAGATAGCCAAAGTGACCAGGATTTTACATCTTCTTTTTATGGACGACATACTCATTTTATCCTTTGGCACTCTGTAATCAGAGACAAATATCTTCACAGTTCCTCACTCAACAAATGGATCAGAAGACCTTTACATTGCACTTCTGCGGCATCTAGATTATGGTTAAGTCTCCTCCAAGCTCTCCTGGTCATTCTTCACTGGATTACCTGGAATCCAGGGAAGGAAACTCTCATCAAACTTGGTGGTGACAAAATTTTGGGTATGGGAACTAATTCGCTCCTTAGTGAAGAACTCTTGACCGCCCTCTCTTTAATTCAGATAACTTACCTGTCTCAAGCTTCAAAGGCGGCGCACGTTCCATTATATAATCAGGACCGGTGGATGTCTAGCATTGAGCTGGGTTTAGGGGGAGATCTTGCTACCGAATGGTCCTCCTATACAAATAGCCTGTGTGGAGAGGGGATAATACTATCAGCTCTTAAAAAAGACAAGTTGAATTGGGAAGGAGGCGACCGGTCGGGAATTTTTCCAGCTAAAAACTGCTATCACGCTATCCTGTCCACTCAAAATTTGCCAATGCAGAGAGGATGGAAGGCCTAGGTTTGGAATTAGGGCACTCAATTAAAGATTATTTTGTTCTTCTTATTGGCTGCCAAAAATAGAATCCTAACATGGAGTGTGCTGCTTAAAAACGGATGGATTGGGCCCGGGTACTGTGTATTGTGCAAACATAATTCAGAAGATATTTCTCATTTATTCATTCACTATGATTTTACAAAGAGTGTTTGGGCTCACCTTGCACAACAGTTTAATTCTAATCTAAGTTGGAACGAACCTACATTGAATGCGTGTATGGAGTCATGGCTACGGAATAGAGCGAAGTCAAAGATCCTGCCCTTAGTAACGGCTTGGCACATTTGGAAAGAACACAATTCGTCTATTTTCGAAGGTAAGAAAGCTTCAGTAATCGTTGTGGTTTTAAAAATACTTGGAGCACTCACTATAAAGTCACGAGATAACAATAAAAAGGCACTGCGACTAAAAGCCTTTTTCAGAATTCCTAGGTATACATTGGTTTTTTCTGATGGGGCAGCGGAAGCTGGAGGAAACAACTACGGTGCAGGAGGCACACTAAAATGCTTAGAGGCTCTGGACTACAGGTGGTTTATAAATTGCGGTGCAGGGTCAAACACAAAAGCTGAACTAATGGGTGCTTGGGGAACACTCGCGATAGCAAATCTTTTGGATTTAAAAAACTTACAGGTTTTGGGGGATTCTAAAGTGATCATCGACTGGCTAAACACAAAAGGAAACCTTCAAGCCATCCATATCGAAGCATGGAAGGCTAGAATTAAAGAGCGGATGGCTGCTTTTGAAGGTATTAACTTTCAACATATCTATAGAGAAATAAATAAGGAGGTTGATTCGCTCTCTAAGAGAGCCCTTACTTCGCCGAAAGGGAAACTGATCTACTTCACTTGGAACGGCGTAAGTGAGGGCCCTTCTCTTCAGATAAATCTGTTCTAATTTTTGTTTTTAGACGGTGTGGAAGTCTTTGTTATTTTTTGTTGTTTCTGGACAAAGTTTCAATCTTTGAGAAGTTTTTTTTACTGTTATAAGTGAACTCTTTCGAATGGTCTAAGAGTCAGATGTTAGAGACAGTCCTGGAAACTTCCTTTTTGGAGTTTTATTGTGGAGATGGTCCATTGCAGAGCTGTTTTTTTTTTTAAGACATAAACATTACTTAATATAATCTTTACGAGTGATTTTTTTACTGGAAAAAGTTTCATTGTTTAACAAGTATTTCCCAACTAACTCGGCAGGGACTGCGTTGCCATACAACCCTTGTTTTTTCTCAATTATAATGAAATAAAGTTGAAAGAATAATAGAAAACATTACACACCATTTAAAATTATGTAAGATACAAAATATAATATAGTCATTTTGAAATATCAATAAAATAATCATATAGCTATTATGAAATATTATTAAAATATTTAAATATAGATAAGGTATAAAGGAAAAAACATAAAATAAATTCAAATTTTTTAAAAATGTATAATCAATGCAATAATTAATTTTTAAAAATGTATAGTCAATGCAATAATTGATTTATAAATAAAGAAACTTAAGTAAGGAGGAGGGGTTGGAGATAAGGTTAAAGAGAAAAAGGAGGAGGATGGGTTGGAGATAAGGTTAATTAGATAAGAGTGTGAACTGAATGAATGAGGAAGAGAAGAGAAGAGAAGAGAAGAGTATAGATGGAGATTACTCAAAAGGAGCAAATTAGAGTTAGATAGGAAAACAAAACAAGGAAAAGAGTTTATAAATCTAGAAAATAGAGTAAGGAATTTAGGAATTCAAAGAAAATACTAAGGAATTTAGGAATCTATGAGGAAGAGGGAGAAGGCTCAATGACTTAATAGATAGTGGATTTTTAGGATTGGCTAAGTTAGGAATAATAGGATATCGATGCAAGGATTTTGGTTTGGTCAAAACAAAAAAGGTGTTTTGAATTGTGGAAGTGTTTTGTGATACTTTACTTAAATATTGTTGTGGAATATGTGTGATAAATGTTATGTAAGATGAGCTTTAAATAATTTATTAATTTGGATAATATAGGATTTTCCACTCGAGCAAGGAATTTTGTAAAATCTAATTTAAAAAAATTTCAGGAGTCATATTTATCCTTAACAATTCTATGAAGTTTAAAAAAAGTTTTAACATTCATTTTTCTTAAAATCTTTAAAATATGATCTTAGATAAATAAGAATATATTTACAAAAGTGTTATTGAATTATTTTTTATTTTTTTTAAATATAATAGCATTTTGTTGTTTGGTAAATTTTATTTCCTTTGTATAAAAAATAAACATTTATAGTGATGTTTTATAATACTCTTTTAACATGTTTTTCAAAAAAAGTTAATTATTAAATCCATGGTTAATATTAATGTGTATTAGAATTATATTTATGATGATTTGATTTTAAAATTGATGAAATTTGAAGAATATTTAAAAATTGGACTTCTAATTTTCTTTTTGTTTTTTTGTCTTTCAAAACAATCATTTATGATTATATGTAAAGGTAAAGTTATCGTTAACTACAATTCAATATAACAGAAATTTAAAAAAAAAATGAATTTTGAAAATTTCAAATAAATTAAATTTATTTTGATTTTTCAAAATTTCAAATTAATTAAATTAAAATTTTAAAGCTGATCATAAAAAAATAAAATTTAAAATTATCAACTATGATAAAACTAAGTAAAATCTACAAAATGTGTTATGGGTGTCATCTCGTTCCTTAGTGAAGAACTCTTGACCGCCCTCTCTTTAATTCGGATAACTTACCTGTCTCAAGCTTCAAAGGCGGTGCACGTTCCATTATATAATCAGGACCGGTGGATGTCTAGCATTGAGCTGGGTTTAGGGGGAGATCTTGCTACCGAATGGTCCTCCTATACAAACAGCCTGTGTGGAGAGGGGATAATACTATCAGCGCTTAAAAAAGATGAGCTGAATTGGGATGGAGGCGACCGGTCGGGAATTTTTTCAATTAAAAACTGCTATCACGCTATCCTGTCCACTCAAAATTTGCCAACGCAGAGAGGATGGAAGGACGAGGTTTGGAATTGGGGCACTCAATTAAAGATTATTTTGTTATTCTTATTGGCTGCCGAAAATAGAATCCTCACATGGAGCGAGCTGCTTAAAAAAGGATGGATTAGGCCCGGGTATTGTGTATTGTGCAAACATAATTCAGAAGATATTTCTCATGTATTCATTCACTGTGATTTTACAAAGAGTGTTTGGGCTCACCTTGCACAACAGTTTAATTCTAATCTAAGCTGGAACGAACCTACATTGAATGAGTGTATGGAGTCATGGCTACGGAACAGAGCGAAGTCAAAGATCCTGCCCTTAGTAATGGCTTGGCACATTTGGAAAGAATGCAATTCATCTATTTTCGAAGGTAAGAAAGCTTCGGTAATCATTGTGGTTTTAAAAATCCTTGGAGTACTCACTATAAAGTCACAAGATAACAATAAAAAGTCATTGCGACTAAAAGCTTTTTTCAGAATTCCTGGGTATACATTGGCTTTTCTTGATGGGGAAGCAGAAGTTGGAGGAAACAACTGCAGTTCATGAGGCACACTATAATGCTTAGAGGCTTTGGACTACAGGTGGTTTATAAATTGCGGTGCAGGGTCAAACACAAAAGTTGAACTAATGGGTGCTTGGGAACCACTCACGATAGCAAATCTTCTGGATTTAAAAAACTTACAGGTTTTGGGGGATTCTAAAGTGATCATCGACTGGCTAAAAACAAAAGGAAACCTTCAAGCCATAAATATCGAAGCATGGAAGGCTAGAATTAAAGAGCGGATGGTTGCTTTCGAAGGTATTAACTTTCAGCATATCTATAGAGAAACAAATAAGGAGGTTGATTCGCTCTCTAAAAGAGCCCTTACTTCGCCGAAAGGGAAACTGATCTACTTCACTTGGAAAGGTGTAAGTGAGGGCCCTTCTCTTCAGATAAATCTGTTCTAATTTTTGTTTTCAGACGGTGTGAAAGTCTTTATTATTTTTTGTTGTTTCTGGACAAAGTTTCGATCTTCGAGAAGTTTGTTTTACTGTTATAAGTGAACTCTTTCGAATGGTCTAAGAGTCGGATGTTAGAGACAGTCTTGAAAACTTCCTTTTTGGAGTTTTATTGTGGAGAAGGTCCATTGTAGAGTTGTTTTGTTTTTGAAGATGTAAACATTATTTAATATAATTTTTATGAGTGATTTTTTTACTGGAAAAAATTTCATTGTTCAACATGTATTTCCCAACTAACTCGACAGGGACTGTGTTGCCATACAACCCTTGTTTTTTCTCAATTATAATGAAATAAAATTGAAAGAATAATAGAAAACATTACACACCATTTAAAATTATGTCAACTACAAAATATAATATAGTCATTTTGAAATATCAATAAAATAATCATATAACTATTGTGAAATATTATTAAAATATTAAAATATAGATAAGGTATAAAGGAAAAAACATAAAATAAATTCAAAATTTTTAAAAGTAGAGTCAAGGCAATAATTAATTTTTAAAAATGTATAGTCAATGCAATAATTGATTTATAAATAAAGAAAGTTAAGTAAGGAGGAGGGATTGGAGATAAGGTTAAAGAGAAAAAGGAGGAGGATCGGTTGGAGATAAGGTTAATTAGATAAGAGTGTGAATTGAATGAATGAAGAAGAGAAGAGAAGAGTATAGATGGAGATTACTCAAAAGGGGCAGATTAGAGTTAGATAGGAAAAAAAAACAAGGAAAAGAGTTTATAAATCTGGAAAATAGAGTAAGGAATTTAGGAATTCAAAGAAAACAGTAAGGAATTTAGGAATCTATAAGGAAGAGGGAGAAGGCTCAATGACTTAATAGATAGTGGATTTCTAGGATTGGCTAAGTTAGGAATAACGGGATTGGCTAAGTTAGGAATAATAGAATCTCGATGCAAGGATTTTGGTTTGGTCAAAACAAATGAGGTGTTTTCAATTGTGCAAGTGGTTTGTGATACTTTACTTAGATATTGTTGTGGAATATGTGTGATAAATGTTATGTGAGATGAGCTTTAAATAATCTATTAGTTTGGACAATAGAGAATTTTCCACTCGAGCAAGGAATTTTGTAAAATCTAATTTAAAAAAATTTCATGAATCATATTTATCTTTAACAATTCTATGAAGTTTAAAAAAAAATTAATATTCATTTTTCTTAAAATCTTTAAAATATGATCTTAAATAAATAAGAATATATTTATAAAAGTGTTATTGAATTATTTATTTATTTTTAAAATATAATAGCATTTTGTTGTTTGGTAAATTTTATTTCCTTTGTATAAAAAATAAACATTTATAGTGATGTTTTATAATACTCTTTTAACATGTTTTTCAAAAAAAAGTTAATTATTAAATTTATGGTTAATATTAATGTGTATTAGAATTATATTTATGATGATTTGATTTTAAAATTGATGAAATTTGAAGAATAATTAAAAATTGAATTTCTAATTTTTTTTTTGGTTTTTGTCATTCAAAATAATTATTTATGGTTACATGTAAAGGTAAAGTTATGGTTAACTACAATTCAATTTAACATAAATTTAAAAAAAAAATGATTTTTCAAAATTTCAAATAAATTAAATTTATTTTGATTTTTTTAACTTTCAAATAAATTAAATTAAAATTTGAAAGTTGATGATAAAAAAATAAAATTTAAAATTACCAACTATGATAAAACTAAGTAAAATCTACAAAATGTGTTATGGGTGTCATCTCGTTCCTTAGTGAAGAACTCTTGACCGCCCTCTCTTTAATTCGGATAACTTACCTGCCTCAAGCTTCAAAGGCAAGCCTGTTCCATTATATAATCAGGACCGGTGGATGTCTAGCATTGAGCTGGGTTTAGGGGGAGATCTTGCTACCGAATGGTCCTCCTATACAAACAACCTGTGTGGAGAGGGGATAATACTATCAGATCTTAAAAAAGACGAGCTGAATTGGGACGGAGGCGACCGGTCGGGAATTTTTTCAGTTAAAAACTGTTATCACGCTATCCTGTCCACTCAAAATTTGCCAACGCAGAGAGGATGGAAGGCTGAGGTTTGGAATTGGGGCACTCAATTAAAGATTATTTTGTTCTTCTTATTGGCTGGCGAAAATAGAATCCTCACATGGAGCGTGCTGCTTAGAAAAGGATGGATCGGGCTCGTGTACTGTGTATTGTGCAAACATAATTCAGAAGATATTTCTCATTTATTCATTCACTGTGATTTTACAAAGAGTGTTTGGGCTCACCTTGCACAACAGTTTAATTCTAATCTAAGCTGGAACGAACCTACATTGAATGAGTGTATGGAGTCATGGCTATGGAACAGAGCGAAGTCAAATATCCTGCCCTTAGTAACAGCTTGGCACATTTGGAAAGAACACAATTCATCTATTTTCGAAGGTGAGAAAGCTTCGGTAATCGTTGTGGTTTTCAAAATCCTTGGAGCACTCACTATAAAGTCACGAGATAACAATAAAAAGGCATTGCAACTAAAATCTTTTTTCATAATTCCTGGGTATACATTGGCTTTTTTTGATGGGGCAGCGAAAGCTGGAGGAAACAACTGCGGTGCAGGAGGCACACTAAAATGCTTAGAGGCTCTGGACTACAGGTGGTTTATAAATTGCGGTGCAGGGTCAAACACAAAAGATGAACTAATGGGTGCTTGGGAAACACTCATGATAGCAAATCTTCTGGATTTAAAAAACTTACAGGTTTTGGGGGATTCTAAAGTGATCATCGACTGGCTAAACACAAAAGGAAACCTTCAAGCCATCAATATCGAAGCATGGAAGGCTAGAATTAAAGAGCGGATCGTTGCTTTCGAAGGTATTAACTTTCAGCATATCTATAGAGAAACAAATAAGGAGGTTGATTCGCTCTCTAAGAGAGCCCTTACTTCGCCGAAAGGGAAACTGATCTACTTCACTTGGAAAGGTGTAAGTGAGGGCCCTTCTCTTCAGATAAATCTATTCTAATTTTTGTTTTCAGACGGTGTGAAAGTCTTTGTCATTTTTTGTTGTTTCTGGACAAAGTTTCGATCTTCGAGAAGTTTGTTTTACTGTTATAAGTGAACTCTTTCGAATGGTCTAAGAGTCAGATGTTAGAGACAGTCCTGAAAACTTCCTTTTTGGAGTTTTATTGTGGAGAAGGTCCATTGCAGAGCTGTTTTGTTTTTGAAGATGTAAACATTATTTAATATAATTTTTACGAGTGATTTTTTTACTGGAAAAAGTTTCATTGTTCAACATGTATTTCCCAACTAACTCGACAGGGACTGCGTTGCCATACAACCCTTGTTTTTTCTCAATTATATTGAAATAAAATTGAAAGAATAATAGAAAACATTACACACCATTTAAAATTATGTAAGAGACAAAATATAATATAGTCATTTTGAAATATCAATAAAATAATCATATAGCTATTGTGAAATATTATTAAAATATTTAAATATAGATAAGGTACAAAGGAAAAAACATAAAATAAATTCAAAATTTTAAAAAATGTATAGTGAATGCAATAATTAATTTTTAAAAATGTATAGTCAATGCAATAATTGATTTATAAATAAAGAAATTTAAGTAAGGAGGAGGGGTTGGAGATAAGGTTAAAGAGAAAAACGAGGAGGATGGGTTGGAGATAAGGTTAAAGAGAAAAACGAGGAGGATGGGTTGGAGATAAGGTGAATTAGATAAGAGTGTGAATTGAATGAATGAAGAAGAGAAGAGAAGAGTATAGATGGAGATTACTCAAAAGGGGCATATTAGAGTTAGATAGGAAAACAAAACAAGGAAAAGAGTTTATAAATCTAGAAGATAGAGTAAGGAATTTGGGAATTCAAAGAAAACAGTAAGGAATTTAGGAATCTATGAGGAAGAGGGAGAAGGCTCAATGACTTAATAGATAGTGGATTTCTAGGATTGGCTAAGTTAGCAATAATAGGATTGGCTAAGTTGGGAATAATAGGATATCGATGCAAGGATTTTGGTTTGGTCAAAACAAATGAGGTGTTTTGAATTGTGGAAGTGTTTTGTGATACTTTACTTAGATATTGTTGTGGAATATGTGTGATAAATGTTATGTGAGATGAACTTTAAATAATCTATTAGTTTGGACAATATAGGATTATCCACTCAAGCAAGGAATTTTGTAAAATCTAATTTAAAAAAATTTCATGAGTCATATTTATCCTTAACAATTTTATGAAATTTAAAAAAAATTTAATATTCATTTTTCTTAAAATCTTTAAAATATGATATTAGATAAATAAGAATATATTTATAAAAGTGTTATTGAATTATTTATCTATTTTTTAAATATAATAGCATTTTGTTGTTTGGTAAATTTTATTTCCTTTATATAAAAAATAAACATTTATAGTGATGTTTTATAATACTCTTTTAACATGTTTTTCAAAAAAAAGTTAATTATCCCAGGATGGGGTGCCATGTGAACAAACAGGGCGCGTGGAGGAGCAGCCTGGGCACGTGGAGGCATCATTAGGAGGGCCATTAATGGAGGCCCTCCCTCCCGGCTGTGGGCAGTTAATACAAGCCCTGCCTCCGTAAAAACTGAATGTTGATGGACCTCTTCGCATGTGAGCAAGGAACGGAACGCCATAGCACTAAGCTCTCGGCGTTAATGGCTTTCTCCGTGTTGGGTTATGTTTCATACAGCTGCAAGGGTTACAGTTATGTTCATAGTTTATGCTCGATGCAGTCGACTCGACATAGCAGAACAGGGGGCTCCTCCTTTGCGCTCGCCATGCCATGAATCAGGGGACGGTCACGGCGAGGTGCCGGATGGTACGCAGCCGCATCCCGCAGGAAGCGCCACCAAAAGTTTGTCCAAGCAATCCACATAGCTCGAAGAAATCGCAGAGTCACCGCAGCCACAGCACCCTCACCGCCTAGAACCATTGTGGAGGAGGACCTTTCCATTACGCTTCCTGCCAACTTCTCGAAAAGTCGAATGTTTGTAGTCCCCGACGACTGGGATCCTCCAACGCATTTTGGGCACTCACCAATTGCTCATACTTCGGGCACCCCTCCACAGTCTCCCATCGCTCCGCATGCGAATTACCCGGCTTGCATAGTGATGGAGGAGACACCGGATAACACCACAGGGAAGCAGGACCAAGGGACGTCACCGGACAACAAGACAAGAGAACGAGGGCCGAGCCGAGAGGGACATGAGCCGAAAAGAAGCCCGCCACCTTCGCCGCAGCTGCTGCATCCGGAGCATCTTAAGCTAATCTTTGAAGTGCGCAGCCTTGTGGACGACCAGGCTTTTAGCGCCATGCAACTCAGCCAACGACTGGATATGCTTTACGCGGCTTACTCAAAGGCCACTCCTCGACGCCAGTGTCCCACCTGCGCTCAGCCCTTCGTCTTCCCCGGCAATGGCAATCTCGACTAACTAGGTTCTAAGTTTTCATAGTTTTAATGCTATTTCCAGTTACTATGAATAAGAGTTGTAGCTCTCTTGTTTCCAGTTTACTCTGCTATAGTTTAGTTTCTTTTGAGGTTGCATACACAGAACAAATCCGTGGTTTCCTCCAGGCAGGGTGGCGATACTCTACGCCTAATTTTGGTCATCACAGTGGACCAGCCAGCTGTCCTGGTTTCCTCTGTTGGCAGGACAGCTGGCCTAGGCATGCTAGATGTATGTATTTTGTGACAGTATAATATAAAGGTTCCACTTTTTTATTTAAACAAAAAAAAAAAAATTTAATTATTAAATCCATGGTTAATATTAATGTATATTAGAATTATATTTATGATGGTTTGATTTTAAAATTGACGAAATTTGAAGAATAATTAAAAATTGGACTTCTAATTTTCTTTTTATTTTTTGTCATTCAAAAGAATCATTTATGATTACATGTAAAGGTAAAGTTATGGTTAACTACAATTCAATTTCACATAAATTTGAAAAAAAAAATGATTTTTCAAAATTTCAAATAAATTAAATTTATTTTGATTTTTTGAAATTTCAAATAAATTAAATTAAAATTTGAAAGTTGATGATAAAAAAATAAAATTTAAAATTACCAACTATGATAAAACTAAGTAAAATCTACAAAATGTGTTATGGGTGTCATCTCGTTCCTTAGTGAAGAACTCTTGACCGCCCTCTCTTTAATTCAGATAACTTACCTCTCTCAAGCTTTAAAGGTGGCGCATGTTCCATTATATAATTAGGACCGGTGGATGTCTAGCATTGAGCTGGGTTTAGGGGGAGATCTTGCTACCGAATGGTCTTCCTATACAAACAGCGTGTGTGGAGAGGGGGTAATACTATCAGATCTTAAAAAAGACAAGCTGAATTGGGTCAGAGGCGACCGGTCTGGAATTTTTTCAGTTAAAAACTGCTATCACGCTATCCTGTCCACTCAAAATTTGCCAACGCAAAGAGGATGGAAGGCCAAGGTTTGGAATTGGGGCACTCAATTAAAGATTATTTAGTTCATCTTATTGGCTGCCGAAAATAGAATCCTCACATGGAGCGTGCTACTTAAAAAAGGATGGATCGGGCCCGGGTACTATGTATTGTGCAAACATAATTCAGAAGATATTTCTCATTTATTCATTCACTGTGATTTTACAAAGAGAGTTTGGGCTCACCTTACACAACAGTTTAATTCTAATCTAAGCTGGTACGAACCTACATTGAATGAGTGTATGGAGTCATGGCTACGGAATAGAGCGAAGTCAAAGATCCTGCCCTTAGTAATGGCTTGGCACATTTGGAAAGAACGCAATTCGTCTATTTTCGAAGGTAAGAAAGCTTCTGTAATAGTTGTGGTTTTAAAAATCCTTGGAGCACTCACTATAAAGTCACGAGATAACAATAAAAAGGCACTGCAACTAAAAGCTTTTTTCATAATTCCTGGGTATACATTGGTTTTTTTTTATGGGGCAGTGGAATCTGGAGGAAACAACTGCGGTGCAGGAGGCACACTAAAATGCTTAGAGGCTCTGGACTACAGGTGGTTTATAAATTGCGGTGCAGGGTCAAACACAAAAGTTGAACTAATGGGTGCTTGGGCAACACTCATGATAGCAAATCTTCTGGATTTAAAAAACTTACAGGTTTTGGGGGATTCTAAAGTGATCATCGACTAGCTAAACACAAAAGGAAACCTTCAAGCCATCAATATCGAAGCATGGAAGGCTAGAATTAAAGAGTGGATGGTTGCTTTCGAAGGTATTAACTTTCAACATATCTATAGAGAAACAAATAAGGAGGTTGATTCGCTCTCTAAGAGAGCCCTTACTTCGCCGAAAGGGAAACTGATCTACTTCACTTGGAATGACGTAAGTGAGGACCCTTCTCTTCAGATAAATCTGTTCTAATTTTTGTTTTCAAACAGTGTGAAAGTCTTTGTTATTTTTTGTTGTTTCTGGACAAAGTTTCGATCTTCGAGAAGTTTTTTTTACTGTTATAAGTGAACTCTTTCGAATGGTCTAAGAGTCAGATGTTAGAGACAGTCCTCAAAACTTCCTTTTTGGAGTTTTATTGTGGAGAAGGTCCATTGCATAGCTGTTTTGTTTTTGAAGATGTAAACATTATTTAATATAATTTTTACGAGTGATTTTTTTACTGGAAAAAGTTTCATTGTTCAACATGTATGTCCCAACTAACTCGGCAGGGACTGCGTTGCCATACAACCCTTGTTTTTTCTCAATTATAATGAAATAAAGTTGAAAGAATAATAGAAAACATTACACACCATTTAAAATTATTCAAGATACAAAATATAATATAGTCATTTTGAAATATCAATAAAATAATCATATAGCTATTGTGAAATATTATTAAAATATTTAAATATAAATAAGGTATAAAGGAAAAAACATCAAATAAATTCAAATTTTTTTAAAATGTATAGTCAATGCAATAATTAATTTTTGAAAATGTATAGTAAATGCAATAATTGATTTATAAATAAAGAAAGTCAAGTAAGGAGGAGGGGTTGGAGATAAGGTTAAAGAGAAAAAGGAGGAGGATGGGTTGGAGATAAGGTTAATTAGATAAGAGTGTGAATTGAATGAATGAAGAAGAGAAAAGAAGAGTATAAATGGAGATTACTCAAAAGGGGCAGATTAGAGTTAGATAGGAAAACAAAACAAGGAAAAGAGTTTATAAATCTAGAAAATAGAATAAGGAATTTAGGAATTTAAAGAAAATAGTAAGGAATTTAGGAATCTATGCGGAAGAGGCAGAAGGCTCAATGACTTAATAGATAGTGGATTTCTAAGATTGGTTAAGTTAGGAATAATAGGATATCAATACAAGGATTTTGGTTTGGTCAAAACAAATGAAGTGTTTTGAATTGTGGAAGTGTTTTGTGATACTTTACTTAGATATTGTTGTGGAATATGTTTGATAAATGTTATGTAAGATGAGCTTTAAATAATCTATTAGTTTGGACAATACAAGATTTTCCACTCAAGCAAGGAATTTTGTAAAATCTAATTTAAAAAAATTTCACAAGTCATATTTATCCTTAACAATTCTATGAAGTTTAAAAAAAAATTTAATATTCATTTTTCTTAAAATCTTTAAAATATGATCTTAGATAAATAAGAATATATTTATAAAAGTGTTATTGAATTATTTATTTATTTTTAAAATATAATAGCATTTTGTTGTTTGGTAAATTTCATTTCCTTTGTATAAAAAATAAACATTTATAGTGATGTTTTATAATACTCTTTTAACATGTTTTTCAAAAAGAAAGTTAATTATTAAATCCATGGTTAATATTAATGTGTAGTAGAATTATATTTATTATGATTTGATTTTAAAATGGATGAAATTTGAAGAATAATTAAAAATTGGACTTCTGATTTTCTTTTTGGTTTTTCTCATTTAAAATAATCATTTATGATTACATGTAAAGGTAAAGTTATGATTAACTACAATTTAATTTAACATAAATTTAAAAAAAAAAATGATTTTTCAAAATTTCAAATAAATTAAATTTATTTTGATTTTTCAAAATTCCAAATAAATTAAATTAAAATTTGAAAGTTGATGATAAAAAAATAAAATTTAAAATTATCAACTATGATAAAACTAAGTAAAATCTACGAAATGTGTAATGGGTGTCATCTTGTTCCTTAGTGAAGAACTCTTGACCGCCCTCTCTTTAATTCGAACAACTTACCTGTCTCAAGCTTCAAAGGCGGCGCACGTTCCATTATATAATCAGGACTGGTGGATGTCTAGCATTGAGTTGGGTTTAGGGGGAGATCTTGCTACCGAATGGTCCTCCTATACAAACAACCTGTGTGGAGAGGGGATAATACTATCAGATCTTAAAAAAGACGAGCTGAATTGGGATGGAGGCGACCGGTCGGGAATTTTTTCAGTTAAAAACTGCTATCACGCTATCCTGTCCACTAAAAAATTGCCAACGCAGAGAGGATGGAAGGTCGAGGTTTGGAATTGGGGCACTCAATTAAAGATTATTTTGTTCTTCTTATTGGCTGCCGAAAATAGAATCCTCACATGGAGCGTGCTGCTTAAAAAAGGATGGATCGGGCTTGGGTACTGTGTATTGTGCAAACATAATTCAGAAGATATTTCTCATTTATTCATTAACTGCGATTTTACAAAGAGTGTTTGGGCTCACCTTCCACAACAGTTTAATTCTAATCTAAGCTGGAACAAACCTACATTGAATGAGAGTATGGAGTCATGGCTACGGAACAGAGCGAAGTCAAAGATCCTGCCCTTAGTAACGACTTGGCACATTTGGAAAGAACACAATTCATCTATTTTCGAAGGTAAGAAAGTTTCGATAATCGTTTTGGTTTTAAAAATCCTTGGAGCACTCACTATAAAGTCACGATATAACAATAAAAGGGCACTGCAACTAAAAGATTTTTTCAGAATTCCTGGGTATACATTGGCTTTTTTTGATGGGGTAGTGGAAGCTGGAGGAAACAACTGCGGTGTAGGAGGCACACTAAAATGCTGAGAGGCTCTGGACTACAGGTGGTTTATAAATTGCGGTGCAGGGTCAAGCACAAAAGCTGAACCAATGGGTGCTTGGGCAACACTCACGATAGCAAATCTTATGGATTTAAAAAACTTACAGGTTTTGTGGGATTCTAAAGTGATCATCGACTGGCTAAACACAAAAGGAAACCTTCAAGCCATCAATATCGAAGCATGGAAGGCTAGAATTAAAGAGCCGATGGCTGCTTTCGAAGGTTTCAACTTTCAACATATCTATAGAGAAACAACTAAGGAGGTTGATTCGCTCTCTAAGAGGGCCCTTACTTTGCCGAAAGGGAAACTGATCTACTTCACTTGGAACGACGTAAGTGAGGGCCCTTCTCTTCAGATAAATCTGTTCTAATTTTTGTTTTCAGACGGTGTGAAAATATTTGTTATTTTTTGTTGTTTCTGGACAAAGTTTCGATCTTTGAGAAGTTTTTTTTACTGTTATAAGTGAACTCTTTCGAATGGTCTAAGAGTCAGATGTTAGAGACAGTCTTGAAAACTTCCTTTTTGGAGTTTTATTGTGGAGAAGGTCCATTGCAGAGCTGTTTTGTTTTTGAAGATGTAAACATTATTTAATATAATTTTTACGAGTGATTTTTTTATTGGAAAAAGTTTCATTGTTCAACATGTATTTCCCAACTAACTCGGCAGGGACTGCGTTGCCATACAACCCTTGTTTTTTCTCAATTATAATGAAATAAAGTTGAAAGAATAATAGAAAACATTATGCACCATTTAAAATTATGTAAGATACAAAATATAATATAGTCATTTTGAAATATCAATAAAATAATCATATAGCTATTGTGAAATATTATGAAAATATTTAAATATAGATAAGGTATAAAGGAAAAAACACAAAATAAATTCA
>ML785362.1:575759-586456 GCA_009831015.1 Picea engelmannii | reverse complement strand
TGAATGGTTGTAGGTGTAATTTCTTGCATTTGCTTATTGTATTGCTGATTTAAAACCCTAGGTAACAAGCACACAAGTAGGTCATTGTTACATGTCCCCTTAGAGAGAAAGATTTTCAGCCATTGAAGAAAAGAGATAGAGCCCAACCTTTGCTACACTTCTCTTGTTTCTTCTGAGCTAGCGTTGAATTTATAAGTTAAAAAAATGAGACGTCCTAGGCCTAGGTTGCCTACACCTAGGGTTTTCACCTTCTAGGGTTTGAAAGCCTTATCTTTGCAACACTTTCTCCCTTAGACTTATTCTTTAGGCTAGCCATTTTGCCAAGTTGATTTAGAGAAGGAGGAAAGAGGACGAGGCCTTGCTTAAGCAACATCGGAGTGAGCCTCTTTCCCCTAGGGTTTTGATTCTAGGGCCCTTTCTTTGTAGCACCATAGAACCCTACCTTCTAGTCTTTGAATCATCATCCTTTCAAGACCTTGTGCCCTTATCTTTTGACTCCATATACCCTAAGGCACTGATATTTGATCTCAAACGTTGGAGTTTTAGTGTGCAAAACTACTTTCAAAACTTTAAATTTTCAAATCCTAACTAACAAACTAACTTATTTAGGCTGACGTCACAATTGGATATTTCATCTTGACGCAACAAGAGTTGGATATAAGCAATTAATGATGGTTTTAAGCATTTATTGAGTAAATTGTTGATTAGACATATTGTTGGCTTAGTCATCCTTTTGGATATTGATGAATTGATGGTCTTTCATAAGCTAATTGACAAAACGTTGACTTCATTTTATATCTACTGCATTGCTTATTGAATAATATCAGATAGTCATTGAAGTACTAACCCTTTGAGTTATAGCCTGCAAATATATATATTATGTTGCTGTTGTCTTGTTCCGGGCAAGTGTTTTCAATAGGGCATACACTTCTTTTATTGGACTGTCTGACATTGGTGGTAACCTATGAGGAGGGAACTCTAAAACTTGACCTTATACTTTCTGCCTCTTCAAACCCCATGTTACCAGGGATGTCTCCCCTGGGCTAACCTCCCTAAACAGAAAGAACCTCCCCATCGAGGTGACATTGGGTGGGGAAGGTTCCTGTTATGCCAGTTTGATCTTTATCCCTTAGACTGTGACCTAAACCACAAACTGTGCGATAACATTTTGGCGCCGTTACCGGGGAACACTGAGTCAATCTTCCTCAACGACAAATCTTTTGGTAAGCCTTGCCTCAAAGACCTTTCTCTTACAAGCTTACCTGGCGACTCCACTAGACTTTATTCCCCTATTCTTTGATAGTTTCAGGAGAACTATTTGGCGACTCCATCAATGACGACCTGTAGCGGGCGACAATATTCAAATCCTGCTACTGTGGCGACCATCACTCTAACAAACCCTGTGCCCCCAATCAATCCAAATCCTCACAAATGGTCTCACTCGGAGAGTTTCAACTGTTTTGACTTTAACAACATCCAAGGTGGACTGCATGACTTACCCAAAGATGCAAACTCTTGGCTGCCTTTCTTCTCAAGAAAGAGCACCCCTGGAAACTCACATTGGACCCATTTCTGCGATAGTGTGGTAGCTCGGCCTTGCGAGGCGAGCTGGGAGCTAGACATACCATCTGGATAGTGTGTGGCCCCTTTGCGCCCCTAACATTGGCTGGGAGGTACTAGTGAGGTCTCGACGGTCGGCGAGCGAGAGTGGCACGGAGCACGCGGATGTCACCCGGAGCAGGCGATTAGGCAACGATATGTTTTTCATTTTGCATGATAGAAGGTACTAGGACCTTGGCCCTCTCTTATTGTTATCAGATTTTTTTTTTATCTTGGCTTGTGAGATGAAAACTACTTGGCTTAACTCTGCATGGGTTCTCATCGGATTGATTGGTTTTCCTTTATGTTCCTCGACGATTGTAATGGTGTTATGGTTATAAAAATATTTCTTCTTACTCTGCTGTTGCATGTCGGTATTGGATAAAAGAGATTTTATGACCTCGACATTGCCTACCTTCCTTGGTTCTGTGCGATCTACAGCTGTGCCTTACGTTTGTTTTGTCTGCGTTTTTCTGTTAGCATTTCCATGTGTTTCAGTGGAAGAAACCCCCTCGATTCAACACCCTCCTCTGCATTTTTTTCTGTTGTATATCTCTGCGATTTTGTGGAGGATACCCACACGAATTTTGACCACTTAATCCTGCGTTTTACCTACCGTTTCCTGCGTTTATAACTGTGTTTGTATCACTATGGGCGTTTTTATATATTATTGTGGGTGTTTTATATCACTATGGGCCTTTATATATTACAGTGGGCATTTTTATATTAATGTGGGCGTTTATATATTGTTGTGGGCATTTTATATATTACTGTGGGCATTTTATATATTATAGTGGGCGCTTATATATTACAGTGGGCGTTTTTATATGACTGTGGGCATTTTTATATGACTGTGGGCGTTTATATATTACAGTGGGCATTTTATATCATTGTGGGCGTATTATATATTACAGTGGGAGTTTTTATATTAATGTGGGCATTTTTATATGACTATGGGCATTTATATATGACTGTGGGCGTTTTATATATTACTGTGGGTGTTTTATATCACTATGGGCGTATTATATATTACAGTGGGCGTTTTTATATTAATGTGGGCGTTTTTATATGACTGTGGGCATTTATATATGACTGTGAGCGTTTTATATATTACGTGTCTTGATCTTGCTGTACATGAGGTATTTTTCGTGTCAAACGAAAAAAGTGACTGCGCCTTTTGATGTCTGACATCCTGAGCTGGAATCCTATTACCTCCCTTTACATCTTGACTATGTTTTTGATTGGGTAACCCTCTTCCACTGCTTAAATGATCAGCTTTTAGATGTTGTTGTTGTTTCGGCATGTAAATTTTCATAAAGATGGTGTTCCACTATTATGGTTCTTGAAGCTCGTATTGATCCTATTTTATATGATGTTATTCATCTTGTCAGTAAGCGTTGGCCTTTATTTAGTTGTCTTAAGTTACATATATCTCTGTCCAAATGTTATATATCTATGATCTTGCTCTTTAAGAAACAGTAAGAAAATATTGCTAAATTGGAAAATGAGGTAAGTTATTATAAGACCAATCATTGTGACCCCACTAGTTTTATAAATTATTCTTCTAAAATTCAGGACAAGCTAAACACTCGACAAAGTAATTTTTATGAGAAGGTACAGACATTCCATAACTGGGTCAACATCATGATGTATCTTCAAAAACGCCTTCTCTACTAGAAGAGTCAATAGGAATAGGTTCATTTACAGTTCATTTATGTTGCAAGATGACAAGAATAAATGAGCAGTCTTGATCCATAGGTTGCCTACATGACCGAGGATGAGGTCATTGATATTGACTGTGACTTAGGCTGTTAGAAGAATTTGGCTCAATAAGCTTGTGAAAATATGGATTCTAAAATTGATGAAACCACTAAAATATGGCATGTTTAAAAGAGTAATATCAAATTGCAATTTACCTACCTTAGGTTCTATGATTGACTTCTTCAAATGAGATCAACTATTAAAAAAATCAGATCATACTATCTCTCATGATTGATAATATTTTTTATTTTTTATAATTACCATAAAATAAATAGTTGAAGGAAAACATGAAAGTCCCTTCAAGGAATAGTTTTACACTTAAATCCACTTTGTTGAAAGTGGAAAAATATATTAAGAAGTTGAAGAGGAATGTTGCCTTTCTTTGAGGTCCTCTCAATCAACATCGATTTCTACAAACAAATTATATCAATGCCATGGTTGAAGCTTGGAAGCCTTCAATGACAAGGAGGAGGCCAAAGTCCAATCATTAATTAATTGAAATCAAAAGTTCAAGAAATTAGCGAAAGAATCAATCCAATTTCTTGTAGTTACTTTATTTTTATGTATAAATATGAATATAGACAATGTAAAATAGGATTCTCGGAACTGAACTGTTTGGATTTTTTTCATATTTTTAATGAAAAAAAAAAAACTCTTGGCCACTTTTGGAGAAACTAATTATGTGTATCTATGGTAGCTTTAAATTTTCTCGCTCTCATGCATTATTGAATTCTTGTGAGATTGGGTCAATATACTTGGGACTAATCTTGTTCTATTAATGCTATGTTACTTGATCTTTAAAATGGTTTTAACAAATGGGTATGAAGTTCTAGCTTTCTATTATAATGATAAGCTATATTTCATTTACATTAAGCTATATGGGATTTGTGTATGGGATTTGTGTATGTGTAACACTTTGAACTATTTCATGGTTATTACTTCATTTATATCAATATATTTCATATTCAGAAATATATTCATTGTGTTTTTCTTTATTTTGGCTAGGAATCATAGATTAGGACTCCACTCGTATATTGCATAGTTAGTTAGAATTTAATAATTTTATTTTTATTTCCATCAAATCATTAAAGGTAACTAGGTTGTGACTAGGTTAAAATCTAGTCAGTTCACTATTCCAAATGAATTAAAGTATAATTGAGATTTTGTGTCAGGCGGGATGTAGACACCTCCATGTTCCTCAGAACAGTCGCCAGCCCTGAGACCTTAAATGGTTAAAATTGATGGGAACCTGGGCTTGAGCGTTGCTTATGTGTCTTGGAGGTCCTAACCATTGCAGGGTAGGACGAGCAGGTAGTCAGTCTTTTTATTTGGTCGGTTGATTGTTGTTCTTTACTAGCAGAAGTTGATGTGCATCTTAGATCTTTATGTTGATATCGCAGTTGCATGCATCATGATGCGTCATCATGTGGCGGCGCAGAGTATAATGTCTTGTTACCCTTGTACACACGCACACACAATTTTTTTTTTTTGCACTTGTTATAAGAGGTTTGTCGGCGTAACGAGGAGGGCTCTACATTTGGTTTGGTCAAAACAAATGAGGTGTTTTGAATGGTAGAAGTGTTTTGTGATACTTTACTTAGATATTGTTGTGAAATATGTCAGATAAATGTTATGTGAAATGAGCTTTAAATAATCTATTAATTTGGACAATATAAGATTTTCGACTTGAGCAAGGAATTTTGTAAAATCTAATTTAAAAAAATTTCATGAGTCATATTTATCCTTAACAATTCTATGAAGTTTAAAAAAAAAATTAATATTCATTTTTCTTAAAATCTTTAAAATATGTTCTTAGATAAATAAAAATATATTTATAAAAATGTTCTTGAATTATTTATTTATTTTTAAAATATAATATCATTTAGTTGTTTGGTAAATTTTATTTCCTTTGTATAAAAAAAAACATTTATAGTGATGTTTTATAATACTCTTTTAACATGTTTTTCATAAAAAAAAAAAAAAAAGTTAATTATTAACTCCATCGTTAATATTAATGTGTATATTTATGATGATTTGATTTTAAAATTGATGAAATTTGAAGAATAATTAAAAATTGGATTTCTAATTTTTTTTTTTTGTTTTTTGTTATTCAAAATAATCATTTATAAGTACATGTAAAGGTAAAGTTATGGTTAATTACAATTCAATTTAACAAAAATTAAAAAAAAAAATGATTTTTCAAAATTTTAAATAAATTAAATTTATTTTGATTTTTTAAAATTTCAAATAAATTAAATTTATTTTGATTTTTCAAAATTTCAAATAAATTAAATTAAAATTTGAAAGTTGATGATAAAAAAATAAAATTTAAAATTATCAACTATGATAAAACTAAGTAAAATCTACAATATGTGTTATGGGTGCCATCTCGTTCCTTAGTGAAGAACTCTTGACCGCCCTCTCTTTAATTCAGATAACTTACCTGTCTCAAGCTTCAAAGGTGGCGCACGTTCCATTATATAATCAGGACCGGTGGATGTCTAGCATTGAGCTGGGTTTAAGGGGAGATCTTGCTACCGAATGGTTCTCCTATACAAATAGCTTGTGTGGAGAGGGGATAATACTATCAGATCTTAAAAAAGACGAGCTAAATTGGGACAGAGGCGACCGGTCGAGAATTTTTTTAGTTAAAAACTGCAATCACGTTATCCTGTCCACTCAAAATTTGCCAACGCAGAGAGGATGGAAGGACGAGGTTTGGAATTGGGGCACTCAATTAAAGATTATTTTGTTCTTCTTATTGGCTGCCGAAAATAGAATCCTCACATGGAGCATGCTGCTTAAAAAAGGATGGATCGGGCCCGGGTACTGTGTATTCTGCAAACATAATTCAGAAGATATTTCTCATTTATTCATTCACTGTGATTTTACAAAGAGTGTTTGGGCTCACCTTCCACAACAATTTAATTCTAATCTAAGCTGGAACGAACCTACATTGAATGAGTGTATGGAGTCATGGCTATGAAACAGAGTGAAGTCAAAGATCCTGCCCTTAGTAATGGCTTGGCACATTTGGAAAGAATGCAATTCATCTATTTTCGAAGGTAAGAAAGCTTTGGTAATCGTTGTGGTTTTAAAAATCCTTGGAGCACTCACTATAAAGTCACGAGATAACAATAAAAAGGCACTGCGACTAAAAGCTTTTTTCAGAATTCCTGGGTATACATTGGATTTTTTTGATGGGGCAGCGGAAGCTGGAGGAAACAACTGCGGTGTAGGAGGGACACTAAAATGCTTAGAGGCTCTAGACTACAGGTGGTTTATAAATTGCGATGCAGGGTCAAACATGAAAGCTGAACTAATGGGTGCTTGGGCAACACTCACGATAGAAAATCTTCTGGATTTAAAAAACTTACAAGTTTTGGGGGATTCTAAAGTGATCATCAACTGGCTAAACACAAAAGGAAACCTTCAAGCCATCAATATCAAAGCATGGAAGGCTAGAATTAAAGAGCGGATCCCTGCTTTTGAAGGTATTAAGTTTCAGCATATCTATAGAGAAACAAATAAGGAGGTTGATTCGCTCTCTAAGAGAGCCCTTACTTCACCAAAAGGGAAACTGATCTACTTCACTTGGAACGACGTAAGTGAGGGCCCTTCTCTTCAGATAAATCTGTTCTAATTTTTGTTTTCAGACGGTGTGAAAGTCTTTGTTATTTTTGTTGTTTTTGGACAAAGTTTCGATCTTCGAGAAGTTTTTTTTACTGTTATAAGTGAACTCTTTCGAATGGTCTAAGAGTCAGATGTTAGAGACAGTCCTGAAAACTTCCTTTTTGGAGTTTTATTGTGGAGAAGGTCTATTGCAGAGCTGTTTTGTTTTTGAAGATGTAAACATTATTTAATATAATTTTTACAAGTGATTTTTTTTACTGGAAAAAGTTACATTGTTCAACATGTATTTCCCAACTAACTTGGTAGGGTCTGCGTTGCCATACAACCCTTGTTTTTTCTCAATTATAATGAAATAAAGTTGAAAGAATAATAGAAAACATTAGACACCATTTAAAATTATGTAAGATACAAAATATAATATAGTCATTTTGAAATATCAATAAAATAATCATATAGCTATTGTGAATTATTATTAAAATATTTAAATATAGATAAGGTATAAAGGAAAAAACATAAAATAAATTCAAAATTTTAAAAAATGTATAATCAATGCAATAATTAATTTTTAAAAATCTATAGTCAATGCAATAATTGATTTATAAATAAAGAAAGTTAAGTAAGGAGGAGGGGTTGGAGATAAGGTTAAAGAGAAAAAGGAGGATGGGTTGGAGATAAGGTTAATTATATAAGAGTCTGAATTGAATGAATGAAGAAGAGAAGAGAAGAGTATGGATGGAGATTACTCAAAAGGGGTAGATTAGAGTTAGATAGGAAAATAAAACAAGGAAAAGAGTTTATAAATCTAGAAAATAGAGTAAGGAATTCAAAGAAAATAGTAAGGAATTTAGGAATCTACGAGGAAGAGGGAGAAGGCTCAATGACTTAATAGATAGTGGATTTCTAAGATTGGTTAAGTTAGGAATAATAGGATATCGATGCAAGGATTTTGGTTTGGTCAAAACAAATGATGTGTTTTGAATTGTGGAAGTGTTTTGTGATACTTTACTTAAATATTGTTGTGGAATATGTTTGATAAATGTTATGTGAGATGAGCTTTAAATAATCTATTAGGTTTGGACAATATAGGATTTTCCACTCAAGCAAAGAATTTTGTAAAATCTAATTTAAAAAAATTTCACGAGTAATATTTATCCTTAACAATTCTATGAAGTTTAAAAAAAGTTTTAATATTCAATTTTCTTAAAATCTTTAAAATATGATCTTAGATAAATAAAAATATATTTATAAAAGTGTTATTGAATTATTTATTTATTTTTAAAATATAATAACATTTTGTTGTTTGGTAAATTTTATTTCCTTTGTATAAAAAATAAACATTTATAGTGATGTTTTATAATACTCTTTTAACATTTTTGTCAAAAAAAAAAAAGTTAATTATTAAATCCATGGTTAATATTAACGTGTATTAGAATTATATTTATGATGATTTGATTTTAAAATTGATGAAATTTGAAGAATAATTAAAAATTTGATTTTTAATTTTCTTTTTGTTTTTTTTTTTCATTCAAAATAATCATTTATGATGACATGTAAGGGTAAAGTTATGGTTAACTACAATTGAATTTAACAGAAATTAAAAAAAAAAAATGATTTTTCAAAATTTCAAATAAATTAAATTTACTGTTTTCAGATTTCTGTGGTGAGGAATTTCAAAATCATTTGCCAGAGAATCCACAGTTGGGCTACATTTAGCCGACCTGGTTATCTTATTTACTGTCCTATATATACACTATTAATGACTAAGATCAGCTAGCTCTCTAATTGACGATTAGTCCTGATGATGAATCCCGATCCGGATTCGAAACGTCGATGACAAATTAAATTTATTTTGATCTTTCAAAATTTCAAATAAATTAAATTAAAATTTGAAAGTTGATGATAAAAAAATAAAATTTAAAATTATCAACTATGATAAAACTAAGTAAAATCTACAAAATGTGTTATGGGTGTCATCTCGTTCCTTAGTGAAGAACTCTTGACTGCCCTTTCTTTAATTCGGATAACTTACATGTCTCAAGCTTCAAAGGCGACGCACATTCCATTATATAGTCATGACCGGTGGATGTCTAGCATTGAGCTGGGTTTAGGGGGAGATCTTGCTACCGAATGGTCCTCCTATACAAACAACCTGTGTGGAGAGGGGATAATACTATCAGATCTTAAAAAAGACGAGCTGAATTGGGATGGAGGCGACCAGTCGGGAATTTTTTCAGTTAAAAATTGCTATCACGCTATCTTGTCCACTCAAAATTTGCCAACGCAGAGAGGATGGAAGGCCGAGGTTTGGAATTGGGGCACTCAATTAAAGACTATTTTGTTTTTCTTATTGGCTGCCGAAAATAGAATCCTCACATGGAGCGTGCTGCTTAAAAAAGGATGGATCGGGCCCGGGTACTGTGTATTGTGCAAACATAATTCAGAAGATATTTCTCATTTATTCATTCACTGTGATTTTACAAAGAGTGTTTGGGCTCACCTTGCACAACAGTTTGATTCTAATCTAAGCAGGAACAAACATACATTGAATGAGTGTATGGAGTCATGGCTACAGAACAGAGCGAAGTCAAAGATCCTGCCCTTAGTAACAACTTGGCACATTTGGAAAGAACACAATTCGTCTATTTTCAAAGGTAAGAAAGCTTCAGTAATCGTTGTGGTTTTAAAAATCCTTGGAGCACTCACTATAAAGTCACGAGATAACAATAAAAAGGCACTGCGACTAAAAGCTTTTTTCAGAATTCCTGGGTATACATTGGATTTTTTTTATGGGGCAGCGAAAGCTGGAGGAAACAACTGTGGTGAAGGAGGCACACTAAAATGCTTAGAGGCTCTGGACTACAGGTGATTTATAAATTGCGGTGCAGGGTCAAACACAAAAGCTGAACTAATGGGTGCTTGGGCAACACTCACGATAGAAAATCTTCTGGATTTAAAAAACTTACAGGTTTTGGGGGATTCTAAAGTGATCATCGATTGGCTAAACACAAAAGGAAACCTTCAAGCCATCAATATCAAAGCATGGAATGCTAGAATTAAAGAGTGGATGGCTGCTTTCGAAGGTATTAACTTTCAACATATCTATAGAGAAACAAGTAAGGAGGTTGATTCGCTCTCTAAGAGAGCCCTTACTTTGCCGAAAGGGAAACTGATCTACTTCACTTGGAAGGGCGTATGTGAGGGCCCTTCTCTTCAGATAAATCTATTCTAATTTTTTTTTTCTTCAGACGGTGTGAAAGTCTTTGTGATTTTTTGTTGTTTCTGGACAAATTTTCCATCTTCGAGAAGTTTTTTTACTGTTATAAGTGAACTCTTTCGAATGGTCTAAGAGTCAGATGTTAGAGGCAGTCCTGAAAACTTCCTTTTTGGAGTTTTATTGTGGAGAAGGTTCATTGCAGAGCTATTTTGTTTTTGAAGATGTAAACATTATTTAATATAATTTTTACGAGTGATTTTCTTACCTGAAAAAGTTTCATTGTTCAACATGTATTTCCCAACTAACTCGGCAGGGACTGCGTTGCTATACAACCCTTGTTTTTTCTTAATTATAATGAAATAAAGTTGAAAGAATAATAGAAAACATTACACACCATTTAAAATTATGTAAGATACAAAATATAATATAGTCATTTTGAAATATCAATAAAATAATCATATAGCTATTGTGAAATATTATTAAAATATTT
>ML785362.1:554057-575709 GCA_009831015.1 Picea engelmannii | reverse complement strand
TTAAAATTATGTAAGATACAAAATATAATATAGTCATTTTGAAATATCAATAAAATAATCATATAGCTATTGTGAAATATTATTAAAATATTTAAATATAGATAAGGTATAAAGGAAAAAACATAAAATAAATTCAAAATTTTAAAAAATGTATAGTCAATGCAATAATTAATTTTTAAAAATGTATAGTCAATGCAATAATTGATTTATAAATAAAGAAAGCAATAATTAATTTTTAAAAATGTATAGTCAATGCAATAATTGATTTATAAATAAAGAAAGTTAAGTAAGGAGGAGGGGTTGGAGATAAGGTTAAAGAGAAAAAGGAGGAGGATGGGTTGGAGATAAGGTTAATTAGATAAGAGTGTGAATTGAATGAATGAAGAAGAGAAGAGAAGAATATAGATGGAGATTACTCAAAAGGGGCAGATTAGAGTTAGATAGGAAAACAAAAGAAGAAAAATAGTTTATAAATCTAGAAAATAGAGTAAGGAATTTAGGAATTCAAAGAAAATAGTAAGGAATTTAGGAATTCAAAGAAAATAGTAAGGAATTTAGTAATCTATGAGGAAGAGGGAGAAGACTCAATGACTTAATAGATAGTGGATTTCTAGGATTGGCTAAGTTAGGAATAATAAGATTGGCTAAGTTAGGAATAATAGGATATCGATGCAAGGATTTTGGTTTGGTCAAAACAAATGAGATGTTTTGAATTGTGGAAGTGTTTTGTGACACTTTACTTAGATATTGTTGTGGAATGTGTGTGATAAATGTTATGTGAGATGAACTTTAAATAATCTATTAGTTTGGACAATATAGGATTTTCCACTCGAGCAAGGAATTTTGTAAAATCTAATTTAAAAAAATTTCATGAGTCATATTTATCCTTAACAATTCTATAAAGTTTAAAAAAAGTTTTAATATTCATTTTTCTTAAAATCTTTAAAATATGATCTTAGCTAAATAAAAGAATATATTTATAAAAGTGTTATTCTATAAAGTTTAAAAAAAGTTTTAATATTCATTTTTCTTAAAATCTTTAAAATATGATCTTAGCTAAATAAGAATATATTTATAAAAGTGTTATTGAATTATTTATTTATTTTTAAAATATAATAGCATTTTGTTGTTTGGTAAGTTTTGTTTACTTTGTATAAAAAATAAACATTTATAGTGATTGTTTTATAATACTCTTTTAACATGTTTTTCAAAAAAAAGTTAATTATTAAATCCATGGTTAATATTAATGTGTATTAGAATTATATTTATGATGATTTGATTTTAAAATTGATGAAATTTGAAGAATAATTAAAAATTGGATTTTTAATTTTGTTTTTGTTTTTTGTCATTCAAAATAATCATTTATGATTACATGTAAAGGTAAAGTTATGGTTAACTACAATTCAATTTAACAGAAATTTAAAACAAAAATGATTTTTCAAAATTTCAAATAAATTAAAGTAAAATTTGAAAGTTGATAATAAAAAAATAAAATTTAAAATTATCAACTATGATAAAACTAAGTAAAATCTAGAAAGTGTGTTATGGGTGTCATCTCGTTCCTTAGTGAAGAACTCTTGACCACCCTCGCTTTAATTTGGATAACTTACCTGTCTCAAGCTTCAAAGGCGACGCACATTCCATTATATAATCAGGACTGGTGGATGTCTAACATTGAGCTGGATTTAGGGGGAGATCTTGCTATCGAATGGTCCTCCTATACAAACAACCTGTGTGGAGAGGGGATAATACTATCAGATCTTAAAAAAAGACGAGCTGAATTGGGACGGAGGCAACCAGTCGGGAATCTTTTCAGTTAAAAACTGCTATCACGCTATCCTGTCCACTCAAAATTTGCCAACACAGAGAGGATGGAAGGCCGAGGTTTGGAATTGGGGCACTCAATTAAAGATTATTTTGTTCTTCTTATTAGCTGCCGAAAATAGAATCCTCACATGGAGCGTGCTGCTTAAAAAAGGATGGATCAGGCCCGGGTACTATGTATTGTGCAAACATAATTCAGAAGATATTTCTCATTTATTCATTCACTGTGATTTTACAAAGAGTGTTTGGGCTCACCTTGCACAACAGTTTGATTCTAATCTAAGCAGGAACAAACCTACATTGAATGAGTGTATGGAGTCATGGCTACGGAACAGAGCGATGTCAAAGATCCTGCTCTTAGTAACGTCTTGGCACATTTGGAAAGAACGCAATTCATCTATTTTCGAAGGTAAGAAAGCTTCGGTAATCGTTGTGGTTTTAAAAATCCTTGGAGCACTCACTATAAAGTCATGAGATAACAATAAAAGGGCACTGCGACTAAAAGTTTTTTTCAGAATTCCTGGGTATACATTGGCTTTTTTTAATGGGGCAGCGGAAGCAGGAGGAAACAACTTCGGTGCAGGAGGCACACTAAAATGCTTAGAGGCTCTGGACTACATGTGGTTTATAAATTGCGGTGCAGGGTCAAACACAAAAGTTGAACTAATGGGTGCTTGGGCAACACTCATAATAACAAATCTTTTGGATTTAAAAAACTTACAGGTTTTGGGGTATTCTAAAGTGATCATCGACTAGCTAAACTCAAAAGGAAACCTTCAAGCCATCAATATCGAAGCATGGAAGGCTAGAATTAAAGAGCGGATGGCTGCTTTCGAAGGTATTAAGTTTCATCATATCTATAGAGAAACAAATAAGGAGGTTTATTCGCTCTCTAAGAGAGCCCTTACTTCGTCGAAAGGGAAACTGGTCTAATTCACTTGGAACGACGTAAGTGAGGGCCCTTCTCTTCAGATAAATCTGTTCTAATTTTTGTTTTAAGACGGTGTGAAAGTCTTTGTTATTTTTTGTTGTTTCTGGACAAAGTTTCGATCTTCAAGAAGTTTTTTTTACTGTTATAAGTGAACTCTTTCGAATGGTCTAAGAGTCAGATGTTAGAGACAGTCCTGAAAACTTCCTTTTTGGAGTTTTATTGTGGAGAAGGTCCATTGCAGAGCTGTTTTGTTTTTGAAGATGTAAACATTATTTAATATAATTTTTACGAGTGATTTTTTTACTGGAAAAAGTTTCATTGTTCAACATGTATTTCCCAACTAACTCGGCATGGACTGCGTTGCCATACAACCCTTGTTTTTTCTCAATTATAATGAAATAAAGTTGAAAGAATAATAGAAAACATTACACACCATTTAAAATTATGTAAGATACAAAATATAATATAGTCATTTTGAAATATCAATAAAATAATCATATAGCTATTGTGAAATATTATTAAAATATTTAAATATAGATAAGGTATAAAGGAAAAAACATAATTTATAAATTCGAAATTTTTAAAAATGTATAGTCAATGCAATAATTAATTTAAAAAAATGTATAGTCAATGCAATAATTGATTTATAAATAAAGAAATTTAAGTAAGGAGGAGGGGTTGGAGATAAGGTTAAAGAGAAAAATGAGGAGATGGGTTGGAGATAAGGTTAATTAGATACGAGTGTGAATTGAATGAACGAAGAAGAGAAGATAAGAGTATAGATGAAGATTACTCAAAAGGGGCAGATTAGAGTTAGATAGGAAGACAAAACAAGGAAAAGAGTTTATAAATATAGAAAAAAGAGTAAGGAATTTAGGAATTTAAAGAAAATAGTAAGGAATTTAGGAATTTATGAGGAAGAGGGAGAAGGCTCAATGACTTAATATATAGTGGATTTCTAGGATTGGCTAAGTTAGGAATAATAGGATATTGATGCAAGGATTTTGGTTTGGTCAAAACAAATGAGATGTTTTGAATTGTGGAAGTGTTTTGTGATAATTTACTTAGATATTGTTGTGGAATATGTGTGATAAATGTTATGGGAGATGAGCTTTAAAGAATCTATTAGTTTGGATAATATAGGATTTTCCACTCGAGCAAGGAATTTTGTAAAATCTAATTTAAAAAAAATTCATGAGTCATATTTATCCTTAACAATTCTATGAAGTTTAATAAAAGTTTTAATATTCATTTTTCTTAAAATCTTTAAAATATGATCTTACATAAATAAGAATATATTTATAAAAGTGTTATTGAATTATTTATTTATTTTTAAAATATAATAGCATTTTGTTGTTTGGTAAATTTTGTTTCCTTTGTATAAAAAATAAACATTTATAGTGATGTTTTATAATACTCTTTTAACATGTTTTTCAAAAAAAAGTTAATTATTAAATCCATGGTTAATATTAATGTGTATTAGAATTATATTTATGATGATTTGATATTAAAATTGATGAAATTTGAAGAATAATTAAAAATTGGAATTTTAATTTTCTTTTTGTTTTTTGTCATTCCAAATAATCATTTATGATTACATGTACACGTAAAGTTTGTTTTTTTGTCATTCAAAATAATAATTTATGATTACATGTAAAGGTAAAGTTATGTTTAGCTACAATTCAATTTAACATAAATTTAAAAAAAAAATGATTTTTCAAAATTTTAAATAAATTAAATTTATTTTGATTTTTCAAAATTTCAAATAAATTAAATATATTTTGACTTTTAAAAATTTCAAATAAATTTTCCTCGAGGTGTAGGACAGTTGGTGACGGAGTGTGTTGTTAAGCCACTCTGTGTTGAAAAGTCATCGGTTCGAAACCTGCAGAGACAAAAAATCCAACCATGTTAAGGGTTGGTGTGGCTCAGGCCGGGTGCGATCCCCGGTTGATTTTGACGTCCTAGATGCCCCTGAGTAGCGATTTCTCAAGCCACGGGTTAATCCCGATGCCAACAAGGTCGACCACATTAACAAACAAAAAAAAAAAAATTTCAAATAAATTAAATTAAAATTTGAAAGTTCATGATAAAAAAATAAAATTTAAAATTATCAACTATGATAAAACTAAGTAAAATCTACAAAATGTGTTACGGGTGTCATCTTGTTCCTTAGTGAAGAACTCTTGACCGCCCTCTCTTTAATTCGGATAACTTACCTGTCTCAAGCTTCAAAGGCGGCGCATGTTCCATTATATAATCAGGACCGATGGATGTCTAGCATTGAGTTGGGTTTAGGGGGAGATCTTGCTACCAAATGGTCCTCCTATACAAACAACCTGTGTGGAGAGGGGATAATACTATCAGATCTTAAAAAAGATGAGCTGAATTGGGACGGAGGTGACTGGTCAGGAATTTTTTCAGTTAAAAACTGCTATCACGCTATCTTGTCCACTGAAAATTTTCCAATGCAGAGAGGATGCAAAGCCGAGGTTTGGAATTGGGGCACTCAATTAAATATTATTTTGTTCTTCTTATTGGCTGCTGAAAATATAATCCTCACATGGAGCATGATGCTTAAAAAAGGATGGATCGGGCCCGGGTACTGTGTATTGTGCAAACATAATTCAGAAGATATTTCTCATTTATTCATTCACTGTGATTTTACAAAGATTGTTTGGGCTCACCTTGCACAACAGTGTAATTCTAATCTAACCTGGAACGAACCCACATTGAATGAGTGTATGGAGTCATGGCTACAGAACAGAGTGAAGTCAAAGATCCTGCCCTTAGTAATGGCTTGACACATTTGGAAAGAACGCAATTCGTCTATTTTCGAAGGTAAGAAAGCTTCGGTAATCAGTGTGGTTTTAAAAATCCTTGGAGCACTCACTATAAAGTCACGAGATAACAATAAAAAGGCACTGCGACTAAAATCTTTTTTCAGAATTCCTGGGTATACATTGGCTTTTTTTGATGGGGCAGCGGAAGCTGGAGGAAACAACTACGATGCAGGAGGCACACTAAAATGCTTAGAGGCTCTGGACTATAGGTGGTTTATAAATTGCGGTGCAGGGTCAAACACAAAAGATGAACTAATGGGTGCTTGGGCAACACTCACGATAGCAAATCTTCTGGATTTAAAAACATTACAGGTTTTGGGGGATTCTAAAGTGATCATCGATTACATAAAAACAAAAGGAAACCTTCAAGCCATCAATATCGAAGCATGGAAGGCTAGAAATAAAGAGTGGATGGTTGCTTTCAAAGGTATTAACTTTCAACATATCTATAGAAAAACAAATAAGGAGCTTGATTCGCTCTCTAAGAGAGCCCTTACTTCGCCGAAAGGGAAACTGATCTAATTCACTTGGAACGACGTAAGTGAGGGCCCTTCTCTTCAGATAAATCTGTTCTAATTTTTGTTTTCAGACGGTGTGAATGTCTTTGTTATTTTTTGTTGTTTCTGGACAAAGTTTCGATCTTCGAGAAGCTTTTTTTTACTATTATAAGTGAACTCTTTCAAATGGTCTAAGAGTCAGATGTTAGAGACAGTCCTGAAAACTTCCTTTTTGGAGTTTTATTGTGGAGAAGGTCCATTGCAGAGCTGTTTTATTTTTGAAGATGTAAACATTATTTAATATAATTTTTACAAGTGATTTTTTTACTGGAAAAAGTTTCATTGTTCAACATGTATTTCCCAACTAACTCTACATGGACTGCGTTGCCATACAACCCTTGTTTTTTCTCTATTATAATGAAATAAAGTTGAAAGAATAATAGAAAACATTACACACCATTTAAAATTATGTAAGATACAAAATATAATATAATCATTTTGAAATATCAATAAAATAATCATATAGCTGTTGTGAAATATTATTAAAATATTTAAATACAGATAAGATATAAAGAAAAAAACATAAAATAAATACAAAATTTTAAAAAATGTATAGTCAATGCAATAATTAATTTTTAAAAATGTATAGTCAATGCAATAATTAATTTTTAAAAATGTATAGTTAATGCCATAATTGATTTATAAATAAAGAAAGTTAAGTAAATTTTAAAAAATGTATAGTCAATAATAATTAATTTTAAAAAATGTATAGTCAATGCAATAATTATGCAATAATTGATTTATAAATAAAGAAAGTTAAGTAAGGAGGAGGGGTTGGAGATAAGGTTAAAGAGAAAAAGGAGGAGGATGGGTTGGAGATAAGGTTAATTAGATAAGAGTGTGAATTGAATGAATGAAGAAGAGAAGAGAAGAGTATAGATGGAGATTACTCAAAAGGGGCAGATTAGAGATAGATAGGAAAACAAAACAAGGAAAAGAGTTTATAAATCTAGAAAATAGAGTAAGGAATTTAGGAATTCAAAGAAAATAGTAAGGAATTTAGGAATCTATGAGGAAGAGGGAGAAGGCTTAATGACTTAATAGATAGTGGATTTCTAGGATTGGCTAAGTTAGGAATAATAGGATATCGATGCAAGGATTTTGGTTTGGTCAAAACAAATGAGGTGTTTTGAATTGTGGAAGTGTTTTGTGATACTTTACTTAGATATTATTATGGAACATGTCTAATAAATGTTATGTGAGATGAGATTTAAATAATCTATTAGTTTGGACAATATAGGATTTTCGACTCGAACAAGGAATTTTGTAAAATTTAATTTAAAAAAATTTCATGAATCATATTTATCCTTAACAATTCTATAAAGTTTAAAAAAAGTTTTAATATTCATTTTTCTTAAAATCTTTAAAATATGATCTTAGATAAATAAGAATATATCTATAAAAATGTTATTAATTATTTATTTATTTTTAAAATATAATAGCATTTTGTTGTTTGGTAAATTTTATTTCCTTTGTATAAAAAATAAACATTTATAGTGATGTTTTATAATATTCTTTTAACATGTTTTTCAAAAAAAAGGTTAATTATTAAATCCATGGTTAATATTAATGTGTATTAGAATTATATTTATGATGATTTGATTTTAAAATTTGAAGAATAATTAAAAATTGGACTTCTAATTTTCTTTTTGTTTTTTGTCATTCAAAATAATAATTTATGATTACATGTAAAGGTAAAATTATGGTTAACTACAATTCAATTTAACAGAAATTTAAAAAAAAAATGTTTTTTCAAAATTTCAAATAAATTAAATTTATTTTGACTTTTCAAAATTTTAAAACAATTAAATTAAAATTTGAAAGTTGATGATAAAAAAATAAAATTTAAAATTATCAACTATGATAAAACTAAGTAAAATCTACAAAATGTGTTATGGGTGTCATCTCGTTCCTTAGTGAAGAACTCTTGACCGCCCTCTCTTTAATTCGGATAACTTACCTGTCTCAAGCTTCAAAGGTGGCACATGTTCCATTATATAATCAGGACTGGTGGATGTTTAGCATTGAGCTGGGTTTAGGTGGAGATCTTGCTACCGAATGGTCCTCCTATACAAATAGCCTATGTGGAGAGGGGATAATACTATCAGATCTTAAAAAAGATGAGCTGAATTGGGACGGAGGCGACCGATCGGGAATTTTTTCAGTTAAAAACAACTATCACGCTATCCTGTCCACTCAAAATTTGCCAACGCAGAGAGGATGGAAGGCCGAGGTTTGGAATTGGGGCACTCAATTAAAGATTATGTTCTTCTTCTTATTGGCTGCCGAAAATAGAATCCTCACATGGAGCGTGCTGCTTAAAAAAGGATGGATCGGGCCCGGGCACTGTGTATTGTGCAAACATAATTCAGAAGATATTTCTCAATTATTCATTCATTGTGATTTTACAAAGAGTGTTTGGGCTCACCTTGCACAATAATTTAATTCTAATCTAAGCTGGAATGAACCTACATTGAATGAGTGTATGGAGTCATGGCTACGATACAGAGCGAAGTCAAAGATCCTGCCCTTAGTAACGACTTGGCACATTTGGAAAGAACGCAGTTCGTCTATTTTCGAAGGTAAGAAAGCTTCGGTAATCATTGTGGTTTTAAAAATCCTTGGAACACTCACTATAAAGTCACGAGATAACAATAAAAAGGCACTGCGACTAAAAGATTTTTTCATAATTCCTAGGTATACATTGGCTTTTTTTGATGGGGTAGCGGAAGCTCAAGGAAACAACTGCGGTGCAGGAGGCACACTAAAATGCTTAGAGGCTCTGGACTACAGGTGATTTATAAATTGCGGTGTAGGGTCAAACACAAAAGCTGAACTAATTGGTGCTTGGGCAACAATCACGATAGAAAATATTTTGGATTTAAAAAACTTACAGGTTTTGGGGGATTCTAAAGTGATCATCGACTGGCTAAACACAAAAGGAAACCTTCAAACCATCAATATCGAAGCATGGAAGGCTAGAATTAAAGAGCGGATGGCTGCTTTCAAAGGTATTAACTTTCAACATATCTATAGAGAAACAAATAAGGAGGTTGATTCACTCTCTAAGAGAGCCCTTACTTCGCCGAAAGGGAAACTGATCTACTTCACTTGGAACGGCGTAAGTGAGGGCCCTTCTTTTTAGATAAATCTGTTCTAATTTTTGTTTTCAGATGGTGTGAAAGTCTTTGTTATTTTTTGTTGTTTCTGGACAAAGTTTCGATCTTCGAGAAGTTTTTTTTACTGTTATAAGTGATCTCTTTCGAATGGTCTAAGAGTCAGATGTTAGAGACAGTCCTGGAAACTTCCTTTTTGGAGTTTTATTGTGGAGAAGGTCCATTGCAGAGCTATTTTGTTTTTGAAGATGCAAACATTATTTAATATAATTTTTACGAGTGATTTTTTTACTGGAAAAAGTTTCATTGTTCAACATGTATTTCCCAACTAACTCGGCAGGGACTGCGTTTCCATACAACCCTTGTTTTTTCTCAATTATAATGAAATAAAGTTGAAAGAATAATAGAAAACATTACACACCATTTAAAATTATGTAAGATACAAAATATAATATAGTCATTTTGAAATATCAATAAAATAATCATATAACTATTGTGAAATATTATTAAAATATTTAAATAAAGATAAGGTATAAAGGAAAAAACATAAAATAAATTCAAAATTTTAAAAAATGTATAGTCAATGCAATAATTAATTTTAAAAAATGTATAGTCAATGCAATAATTGATTTATAAATAAAGAAAGTTAAGTAAGGAGGTGGGGTTGGAGATAAGGTTAAAGAGAAAAAGGAGGATGATGGGTTGGAGATCAGGTTAATTAGATAATAGTGTGAATTGAATGAATGAAGAGGAGAAGAAAAGTGTATAGATGGAGATTATTCAAAAGGGGGAGATTAGAGTTAGATAGGAAAACAAAATAAGGAAAAGAGTTTATAAATCTAGAAAATAGAGTAAGGAATTTAGGAATTCAAAGAAAATAGTAAGGAATTTAGGAATCTATGAGGAAGAGGGAGAAGGCTCAATGACTTAATAGATAGTGGATTTCTAGGATTGGCTAAGTTAGGAATAATAGGATATCGATGCGAGGATTTTGGTTTGGTCAAAACAAATGAGGTGTTTTGAATTGTGGAAGTGTTTTGTGATACTTTACTTAGATATTGTTGTGGAATATGTCTGATAAATGTTATGTGAGATGAGCTTTAAATAATCTATTAGTTTGGACAATATAGGATTTTCCAGTCGAACAAGGAATTTTGTAAAATCTAATTTTAAAAAATTTCATAAGTCATATTTATCCTTAACAATTCTATGAAGTTAAAATTTTTTTTAATATTCATTTTTCTTAAAATCTTTAAAATATGATCTTTTTTTTTTTTTGTAAGTAAGAAATATATATATTAAGTGCCTTCCAGAAGCAAAGTTGAGTAGAAAAATACAAAGATGTTCATGCTGAGGGTGCAGGACTGCCCCAACAGAGGGGAAACCAGTCCTACTAACCCGAGAGTCCCCATAATTTAACAGATCTATTGTTTATCATCTAAAACATAAAAGTTCACAACTAAAAATTCCCCATATGCTAAAGAAAAAAAGTTAACAGATAGACTGCTGACCATTTGAGACTGGAGGACTGACAAGACTAACGAACTAGACACCTGGAGAAAAGTCTGGCCACTTGGCTTGGAGATCCCCTGGCCAAGGCTCCTCCTCCACGTACGTAGGATGATCTACCCAGAGCTTTCCATCTTCCACATCGCCCGCAGTGTCGTTGGCCTTGCTCTCTCGCGCTACGTTCTTACCTGCACCTGTCGCTGCACCCGACTCATCCATTGGAACAGCCTCAGCCGGTCTTGAGGCGAGAGAGTCCTGCAAAGAAGAGAGAGTCTGCATGAAGAGCCCCACTTTGGTGTCTGTTTCTTGAAGGCGGTAATTGAGGTCCTCCACTCCCTGGCAGATACCAAATACCAGATCGTTAAGGGCAGCCAGACTATCTCGAATCTGCGCAACGGTGAAGGAGTCATGGGGATGAGGCCTAGTCTCCCGAGATGCATGGTGAGGGTGCTCATCGCCACCCCTATAGCCCAGGGAGTCGAGGACGGACGTAGGGACACAGGGATTCACTGGAGGGCTGAGAAGGTGTTGCTGGGAAGAGCTTGGCGTCCTGGGCACCATTGCCATGCATGTGAATTGCGGATTCGTCAGGCCAGGAGAAGAAGCCGAGAAATGCCCAGACTGGAGACGGGGGGAGGAGCTAATGGAGGGCGAGTCGGAAGGGGAGATTGAGGGTCGTCAAGGCTTCCAAGGCGAGCCCCTCCTTGGTCGTCCCCTTGGACGAGTCATGGTCCAGCCAGTGCATCGAGCCGAGGCAGTCCAGAGCACCCGGTGGGGACGAGAGGTCAGAGAGTAAGCATGGCCGAGCTCGAGCCAGAATGTTCGAGTAGGGTCACACCATTGCAGCTGCAAAGCTAGCTCTGTGGGAAACCAACGACGGCGAATGACCAACATAGCAAGCCACACCATACCAAAATGCCAAACGGGAGGGAAGCCTGCGTTAATGCCTACGTTAATGCCCCTTCTCATCATATTGAAGTCTAATTAATCGTCGGGGAGGGTGGCACGAGCCCTTCACGTGGTCCCGTGTCCTGGTGGCCGCTGCTAGCTCCCTCAATTCGCCACGTTGAACACACTAACACCCCATCCGGGGTTTAAAATATGATCTTAGATAAATAAGAATATATCTATAAAAGTGTTATTGAATTATTTATTTATTTTTAAAATATAATAGCATTTTGTTGTTTGGTAAATTTTATTTCCTTTGTATAAAAAATAAACATTTATAGTGATGTTTTATAATACTCTTTTAAAATCTTCTTAAAAAAAAGTTAATTATTAAATCCATGGTTAATATTAATGTGTATTAGATTTATATTTATGATGATTTGATTTTAAAATTGATGAATTTTGAAGAATAATTAAACATTGGACTTCTAATTTTCTTTTTGTTTTTTGTCATTCAAAATAACCATTTATGGTTACATGTAAAGGTAAAGTTATGGTTAACTAAAATTCAATTTAATAGAAATTTAAAAAAAAAAAAATGATTTTTGAAAATTTCAAATAAATTAATTTTTTTTTGATATTTTAAAATTTCAAATAAATTAAATTGATTTTGATCTTTCAAAATTTCAAAAAAATTAAATTAAAATTTGAAAGTTGATGATAAAAAAATAAAATTTAAAATTATCAACTATAATAAAACTAAGTAAATTCTACAAAATGTGTTATGGGTGTCTTCTCATTCCTTAGTGAAGAAATCTTGACCGCCCTCTCTTTAATTCAGATAACTTACCTGTCTCAAGCTTCAAAGGCAGCGCACGTTCCATTATATAATCAGGACCGGTGGATGTCTAGCATTGAGCTAGGTTTATGGGGAGATTTTGCTACCGATTGGTCCTCCTATACAAACAACCTATGTGGAGAGGGGATAATACTATCAGATCTTAAAAAATATGAGCTGAAATGGGACGGAGTGGACCGGTCGAGAATTTTTTCATTTAAAAACTGCTATCACGCTATCCTGTCCACTCAAAATTTGCTAACGCAGAGAGGATGGAAGGCCAAGGTTTGGAATTGGGGCACTCAATTAAAGATTATTTTGTTCTTCTTATTGGCTGCCGAAAATAGAATCCTCACATGGAGCGTGCTGCTTAAAAAAGGATGGATCGGGCCCGGGTACTGTGTATTGTGCAAACATAATTCAAAAGATATTTCTCATTTATTCATTCACTGTGATTTTACAAAGAGTGTTTGGGCTCACCTTGCACAACAGTTTAATTCTAATATAAGCTGGAACGAACCTACATTGAATGAGTGTATGGAGTCATGTCTACGGAACAGAGCGAAGTCAAAGATCCTGCCCTTAGTAATGGCTTGGCACATTTGGAAAGAACGCAATTCATCTATTTTCGAAGGTAAGAAAGCTTCGGTAATCGTTGTGGTTTTAAAAATCCTTGGAGCATGAGCACTATAAAGTCATGAGATAACAATAAAAAGGCACTGTGACTAAAAGCTTTTTTCAGAATTCCTGGGTATACATTGGCTTTTTTTGATGGGGCAACAGAAGCTGGAGGAAACAACTACGGTGCAGGAGGCACACTAAAATTATTAGAGGCTCTGGACTACAGGTGGTTTATAAATTGTGGTGCAGGGTCAAATACAAAAGCTGAACTAATGGGTGCTTGGGAAACATTCACGATAGAAAATCTTTTCGATTTAAAAAACTTACAGGTTTTGGGGGATTCTAAAGTGATCATTGACTGACTAAACACAAAAGGAAACCTTCAAGCCATAAATATCGAAGCATGGAAGGCTAGAATTAAAGAGCCTATGGCTGCTTTCGAAGGTATTAACTTTCAGCATATATATAGAGAAACAAATAAGGAGGTTTATTCACTCTCTAAGAGAGCCCTTACTTCACCGAAAGGGAAACTGATCTACTTCAATTGGAATGGCGTAAGTGAGGGCCCTTCTCTTCAGATAAATCTATTCTAATTTTTGTTTTCAGACGGTGTGAAAGTCTTTGTTATTTTTTGTTGTTTCTGGACAAAGTTTCGATCTTCGAGAAGTTTTTTTTACTGTTATAAGTGAACTCTTTCGAATGGTCTAGGAGTCAGATGTTAGAGACAGTCCTGAAAACTTCATTTTTGGAGTTTTATTGTGGAGAAGGTCCATTGTAGAGCTGTTTTGTTTTTGAAGATGTAAACATTATTTAATATAATTTTTACGAGTGATTTTTTTACTGGAAAAAGTTTCATTGTTCAGCATGTATTTCCCAACTAACTTGGCAGGGACTGCGTTGCCATACAACCCTTGTTTTTTCTCAATTATAATGAAATAAAATTGAAAGAATAATAGAAAACATTACACACCATTTAAAATTATGTAAGATACAAAATATAATATAGTCATTTTGAAATATCAATAAAATAATCATATAGCTATTGCGAATTATTATTAAAATATTAAAATATAGATAAGGTATAAAGGAAAAAACATAAAATAAATTCAAAATTTTTAAAAATTTATAGTCAATGCAATAATTAATTTCTAAAAATGTATAGTCAATGTAATAATTGATTTATAAATAAAGAAAGTTAAGTAAGGAGGAGGGGTTGGAGATAAGGTTAAAGCGAAAAAGGAGGAGGATGGGTTGGAGATAAGGTTAATTAGATAAGAATGTGAATTGAATGAATGAAGAAGAGAAGAGAAGAGTATAGATGCAGATTACTTGGCATATTAGAATTAGATAGGAAAACAAAACAAGGAAAAGAGTGTATAAATCTAGAAAATAGAGTAAGGAATTTAGGAATTCAAAGAAATTAGTAGGGAATTTAGGAATCTATGACGAAGAGGGAGAAGGCTCAATGACTTAATAGATAGTGGATTTCTAGGATTGGATAAGTTAGGAATAATAGGATTGGCTAAGTTAGTAATAATAGGATATCGATGTAAGGATTTTGGTTTGGTCAAAACAAATGAGGTGTTTTGAATTGTAGAAGTGTTTTGTAATACTTTACTTAGATATTGTTGTGGAATATGTCTGATAAATGTTATATGAGATGAGCTTTAAATAATCTATTAGTTTGGACAATATAGGATTTTCCACTCGAGCAAGGAATTTTGTAAAATCTAATTTAATTTTTTTTTATGAGTCATATTTATCCTTAACAATTCTATGAAGTTTAAAAAAAGTTTTAATATTCATTTTTCTTAAAATCTTTAAAATATAATCTTAGATAAATAAGAATATATTTATAAAAGTGTTATTGAATTATTTATTTATTTTTAAAATATAATAGCATTTTGTTGTTTGGTAAATTTTATTTCCTTTGTATAAAAAAAAACATTTATAGTGATGTTTTATAATACTCTTTTACATGTTTTTCAAAAAAAAGGTTAAATGTTAAATCCATGGTTAATATTAATGTGTATTAGGATTATATTTATGATGATTTGATTTTAAAATTGATGAAATTTGAAGAATAATAAAAAAATGGACTTCTAATTTTCTTTTTGTTTTTTGTCATTCAAAATAATCATTTATGATTACATATAAAGGTAAAGTTATGGTTAACTATAATTCAATTTAACAAAAATTAAAAAAAAAAAAAATGATTTTTCAAAATTTCAAATAAATTAAATTTATTTTGATTTTTCAAAATTTCAAATAGATTAAATTAAAATTTGAAAGTTGATGATAAAAAAATAAAATTTAAAATTATCAACTATGATAAAACTAAATAAAATTTACAAAATGTGTTATGGGTGTCATCTCGTTCCTTAGTGAAGAACTCTTGACCGCCCTCTCTTTAATTCAGATAACTTCTCTGTCTCAAGCTTCAAAGGCGACACACTTTCCATTATATAATCAGGACTGGTGGATGTCTAGCATTGAGCTGGGTTTAGGGGGAGATATTGCTACCAAATGGTCCTCCTATACAAACAGCCTGTGTGGAGAGGGGATAATACCATCAGATCTTAAAAGAGACGAGTTGAATTGGGACGGAGGCGACCGGTCAGAAATTTTTTCAGTTAAAAAGTGTTATCACGCTATCCTGTCCATTGAAAATTTGCCAACGCAGAGAGGATGGAAGGCCGAGGTTTGGAATTGGGGCACTCATTTAAAGATTATTTTGTTCTTCTTATTGGCTGCCGAAAATAGAATCCTCACATGGAGCGTGCTGCTTAAAAAAGGATGGATCGGTCCCGGGTACTGTGTATTGTGCAAACATAATTCAGAAGATATTTCTCATTTATTCATTCACTTTGATTTTACAAAGAGTGTTTGGGCTCACCTTGCACAACAGTTTAATTCTAATCTAAGCTGGAACAAACCTACATTGAATGAGTGTATGGAGTCATGTCTACAGAACAGAGCGAAGTCAAAGATCCTGCCCTTAGTAACGGCTTGGCACATTTGGAAAGAACGCAATTCATCTATTTTCGAAGATAAGAAAGCTTCGGTAATCATTGTGGTTTTAAAAATCCTTGGAGCACGAGCACTATAAAATCACGAGATAACAATAAAAGGCACTGCGACTAAAAGATTTTTTCAGAATTCCTAGGTATAGATTGGCTTTTTTTGATGGGGTAGCAGAATCTGGAGGAAACAACTACGGTGCAGGAGGCACACTAAAGTGCTTAGAGGCTCTAGATTACAGGTGGTTTAGAAATTGCGGTGCAGGGTCAAACACAAAAGTTGAACTAATGGGTGCTTGGGCAACACTCACAATAGCAAATCTTCTGTATTTTAAAAACTTACAGGTTTTGGGGGATTCTAAAGTGATCATCGACTGGCTAAAAACAAAAGGAAACCTTCAAGCCATCAATATCGAAGCATGGAAGGCTAGAATTAAAGAGCGGATGGCTACTTTCGAAGGTATTAACTTTCAGCATATATATAGAGAAACGAGTAAGGAGGTTGATTCGCTCTCTAAGAGAGCCCTTACTTCACCGAAAGGGAAACTGATCTACTTCACTTGGAACGACGTAAGTGAGGGCCCTTCTCTTCAGATAAATCTGTTCTAATTTTTGTTTTCAGACGGTGTGAAAGTCTTTGTTATTTTTTGTTGTTTCTGGACAAAGCTTCGATCTTCGAGAAGTTTTTTGTACTATTATAAGTGAACTCTTTCGAATGGTCTAGGAGTCAGATGTTAGAGACAGTCCTGAAAACTTCCTTTTTGGAGTTTTATTGTGGAGAAGGTCCATTGCAGAGCTGTTTTGCTTTTGAAGATGTAAACATTATTTAATATAATTTTTACGACTGATTTTTTTACTGAAAAAAGTTTCATTGTTCAACATGTATGTCCCAACTAACTCGACAGAGATTGCGCTGCCATATAGCCCTTGTTTTTTCTCAATTATAATGAAATAAAGTTGAAAGAATAATAGAAAACATTAGACACCATTTAAAATTATGTAAGATACAAAATATAATATAGTCATTTTGAAATATCAATAAAATAATCATATAGCTATTGTGAAATATTATTAAAATATTTAAATATAGATAAGGTATAAAGGAAAAAAACATAAAATAAATTCAAAATTTAAAAAAATATATAGTAAATGCAATAATTAATTTTAAAAAATGTATAGGCAATGCAATAATTGATTTATAAATAAAGAAAGTTAAGTAAGGAGGAGGGGTTGGAGATAAGGTTAAAGAGAAAAGGGGGGAGGATGGGTTGGAGATAAGGTTAATTAGATAAGAGTGTGAATTGAATGAATGAAGAAGAGAAGAGAAGAGAAGAGTATAGATGGAGATTACTCAAAAGGGGCAGGTTAGAGTTAGATAGGAAAACAAAACAAGGAAAAGAGTTTATAAATTTAGAAAATAGAGTAAGGAATTTAGGAATTCAAAGAAAATAGTAAGGAATTTAGGAATCTATGAGGAAGAGGGAGAAGGCTCAATGACTTAATAGATAGTGGATTTCTAGGATTGACTAAGTTAGGAATAATAGGATATTGTTGCAAGGATTTTGGTTTGGTCAAAACAAATGAGGTGTTTTGAATTGTGGAAGTGTTTTGTGATACTTTACTTAGATATTATTGTGGAATATGTGTGATAAAAGTTATGTGAGATGAGCTTTAAATAATTTATTAGTTTGGACAATATAGGATTTTCCATTCGAGCAAGGAATTTTGTAAAATCTAATTTAAAAAAATTTCATGAGTCATATTTATTCTTAACAATTCTATGAAGTTTAAAAAAAGTTTTAATATTCATTTTTCTTAAAATATTTAAAATATGATCTTAGATAAATAAGAATATATTTATAAAAGTGTTATTGAATTATTTATTTATTTTTAAAATATAATAAACATTTTATTTCCTTTGTATAAAAATAAACATTTATAGTGATGTTTTATAATACTCTTTTAACATGTTTTTCAAAAAAAGGTTAATTATTAAATCCATGGTTAATATTAATGTGTATTAGAATTATATTTATGATGATTTGATTTTAAAATTGATGAAATTTGAAGAATAATTAAAAATTGGACTTCTAATTTTCTTTTTGATTTTGTCATTCAAAATAATCATTTATGATTACATGTAAAGGTAAAATTATGGTTAACTACAATTCAATTTAACAGAAATTAAAAAAAAAAATGATTTTTCAGAATTTCAAAGAAATTAAATTTATTTTGATTTTTCAAAATTTCAAATAAATTAAATTAAAATTTGAAAGGTGATTATAAAAAATTAAAATTTAAAATTATCAACTATAATAAAACTAAGTAAAATCTACAAAATGTGTTATGGGTGTCATCTCACCTTAAGGTATAATAAAGGTATACTGACGAGGATCCCAATAACTCTAAAACTATACCAACTGCTCTGGCACTATAGTGATGGCATTCCATCACATGGTTGCCTCTAAACATATATCCCTATAAGCTATAAGTCAGCGGTGTACTACCTTTATGTATTACAAACATACCCCTAGTTGCCTTCAGAAAATGAGTAACTATTATCTTATTGGGCTTCAAGCCTTGAACATGCCCATCTAGCTCGTCAAAGATCTGCAAGAATATCTGTTGTGGCAAGGGCACCTTAGGATCTACCTCCTATAACTAGCATACCCCTAAGTTAGGGGAAAGGAAACACTGAAGTGAATTGGGGTGGTTATGTTGTTTAAACACCGTGCATTTTTATTTTTGGATGGAAAATTAATAATTCACAAGGTCCATCTTCATCCCACATTTGAAAATATTGGCCTAGCCCATTCAAGACAAGTCGGACAATATTAGCCTAGGTCATTCCTCCAACATTTCTCTCGACTTCATGAAGCACGTGGAACTGTTATAAATAGCTACGTTGTTGAAATGTTCTCCATTTATCATGTGGGAAAGGTTTGAGATACTCACAATTTATCCTGTGGCCAAAGCAGACATAAGCCATCTTCTACCTGACGGATTCGAGAGTCGAACCAGGAATCGAGGACTGGACCTTCCTTCATGGGTTCCTTAGACTTCTTTTTCATCCATCTACTAGTGGTTTCCTTCCTTTCTCACTATGGTTGCCATAAAAAGCATCTTACATAGAGTTAAGGCTCTTTTCTTGTTCGAGGGGTAGGGTTTCTATACTAATATTCAAGTGTTGTATGTATGGCATGGTGAAATCCCCGGTGGCTTCGAAGGACATGTCACTAATCTACGTATTGTTCGTGCTTCAATTAATGGGTGTGCTTGCAATCTAAGGACCAATTGCCTTCAATTCACGCCCGCCATATACATATTGAAATTCAAGTATTAATGGAAAGGTTGAAAAGTAAATATTTGTTTCCAAATACTTTGAAGTTAATATGTCTTTATAAAATGAAATTGGTGATTTCTAGCAATTGGTGACTAAAGATTCAATTCATCCCCCAAAAATGTTCATTAAACTTAAAATTAAAATTAGGCAAAAGTGTACATAAAAACCTTTAAAAAATAGCCAAAATGAAACCCTTTTTAAGCATAAGCACTTTAAGCAGAAGAAGGGTTAAAATGAAACCTTTTTTTTAAAAGAAACCCAAGAACGTGAAATTCATTTTTTTAAAGAAACCCGAGAACTTGAAATTCAGAGCATGATTCAAGCATACCTTTTTGAGCCATCATGCAGTTGACATAAACATAGCCGAGGGAGTGTCGCATGATCATGTAAATGCAAAGCCGAATGGATTGTACGTTGGCCACTTGCTTGAAAACATTGTCGTAGACTCGGGCTTCAGAGACATCGACCTTGAGGTCCCCCCTCGTACATGTAAGGTGCCTTGAACAGAGACATTGATGCCAGTGACATTCAAATTGTTGTTGTTGGAGACATTGATGTTGCTAAAAGGAAAAGAAGCAACAGTGATGGGAGGGGCAACGAGTTACTGCTGAGACTATGTTGTGGTAAGCACCTGTGACATTGTGGGCTAGCTTTCCATATAAAATTTTGGGGCTTCTAAAAAAAAGCCCAAACAAAATAATAGAAATCTCTTTGACGTTTAAGATTCGCATTGACACCTCGGATGGGGTGCCACACAACTAAGATGGTGCCACATAGCTAACATGCAGCCCTAGCTATTTATGAGGCATGTTGCCACCCTAGCCTTCAATTATTAGATGGAGGACAAAATTTATCACACTCCTGAGCAGGCTGGACAATTCCCTCGCTCAGTTTTAATGGATCTCTTGGTGCACCATGGCGGAGGGATGATGATGGGTACAAAAGGCATGTGCAAGGTCACCTCAGCACTCCTGGCGCTCCTCCATTTCATCCAGGTTGGTTATGGCTCATTTCATTCAGCTTTGTTTTCACAATTGTGGTTTGCTTTTCTCAGTCTCCTGGCTTTGCGCACTCTTCTACTAATTTATGTCTGGTTTTCCTTCTTTGCCATGCCCCGAGAGCGTGGAAATCCCAAGAGGGGTCCCTCTTGGTATTGTTATGCATCTAGGTAGAGACTCCTTCACAAGCTAGCACAGGCTTCTTCGACTGCATTCATTCGAGGGAAAAAGGAGTCAAATTCACCTCCCATGGCCTATGTAGAGGAGGAAATTCCAGACGAACTAATTATGGTTCCCCTAGACTCCCTCCTCTACACCTTTTCGGACCACCAAGACTGACCTAGCACCAGTCTCCCTGCAACTGCTACAACGACAACCATGGAGGGGACGAAGTGTATAGTTCAAGAAGAAATTCCCTAGGATGACCGCCCAGTTGAACCTCCTCCGCCCACCTTAGCCATGGCCCAAGAGTCGCACTCACCTTGCTTCCTAATGCCAGAACACCTGGAGCTCATATTCGAGATGCAGAGGGACATGATGGAGTAGCTCCACATGCACACTCTTCTCAGCAGCAGACTTGACATCCTGTTCAATGCCTTCGCATGCACGCAAAGTCAGCAGAGATGCCCAACCTGCGCGCAACCTTACGTCTTCACTCCTCACTGTGGCTCTCAAGATGGCAAGTTTTAATAGCTCTTTTAATGTTTAATGTTTAAAGTTCTTAGGCTCTCTGCACATCCTCTACAAAACACAGGGATTTTTGTACTACTATTCAACTTTCATGTTTTGTGATCTGTCTAGATTTGTTGTTCAATCTTCTTGTTGCATGTTAGACAACTCTACCTCTATACTCTTCTGCCACCTACTCCAGTTTCCAGTTGTTTGGCGGAACATGTGGTGGTTTTTCTTTTTGGCTACCAGAACAATAGGGTGCCACCTGGTTCGGTTTCCGCTAGTTTGGCGGAGCAGGTGGTAGACCCGAGAACTTGGTATGATATGTACAATCACAACTGTTTTATGAGAATTAACACTTTTTTATTTACCAAAAAAAAAGATTTATATTGACAAACCATTGGACCTATCTTAATGTGATCGTATAGAACCATAACCTTTATTATTAAACTTGCAATTCACTTTTAAGGTGCAAAGGGACAAAGGATGGGA
>ML785362.1:515308-527256 GCA_009831015.1 Picea engelmannii | reverse complement strand
ATGGGGCGATGATCAAAAGCAAACCAATGAAGGATACAAGAAGAAGGGAGCAAATGATATTCTAATAAGTAACCACTTATGAGAAATCGGTCCAGTCTTGCAGAAATGTGCCCTGGTCTATGCCTTTTATTAGACCAAGTGAATTTTCTCGAGGTGGGTTTAATGTCCACCAGATCCAATTCAAAGATTATTTCTTCCATATGTCCCAAGCATAATCCCTCACTATAGTCCCCCTTCATTTCTCCAAAGCATGGAGGGTGGTATTGAAGTCTCCAACAAAGATGTAAGGAACCAAGTTTGCTTGATCCCGCAGAGGAAAAAGATCATTCCAACATTGGATTTTATCATGATAGACAGAGGGCATATAAATATTGTAAATAGAAAAAGACATACCCGAGGGCAGATGAGTAAGTGTCACCTGAATCCAATTTGAAGAGCATGACTAGTCTAGGAGGCGAAAGAAATGTGGGTTTCGGAGAGTGCAGAGCCCTCCAGATGCACCTCTAGAGCTGACTGCAACACCTATACCTGTTCTCCAAAAAAGTTGAGAATCCTACACGGATAACGAGTCCTGCAATTTTGTTTCATGGAGTAGAAGAACTAGGGGAGATTCTTATCGAATCAAACTTCTTAGAAAGGATTTTTTCTTATTACTACCTAGTCCTGTACAATTCCATGAAATCAACTTCATCATTTAGAAGAGGATTTGGATGCTCCCCTCTTAGGAGGAGTCGAGCCACTCTAATTCCTTAAAATGAGCGATTCTTTTTTGGTGTGCCCATCTAGGGTTCTCTGTTTTCCCAGATTGATGTCGTCTTCGGCTATTGTTTCCCTTCTCTAATTGTTAGTTGGCTTCCCAGGTTTCTTTGCAGTGGGTATGTTCGTGGGATATTGATCTGATTCATCTTCATAACTTCCTTCGAGTTCCCCTTCTTCAGGGTACTTGAGGGAAGGAGGGGGAATCACAAAGAGAATCGACTAATCCATGGGGTCACCAGGGATAGGTTGAGGATGATGGGGTTGGTCCTCTTCAAAAGTTTCATATGGAATGGTGATCCATATTTATGAGCAAAACGAACTGATTAATAGACTGAATACAATAAACATAGAGATGTGACAAATATCCAATGAGCAATATATTCTATTGAATAAATGAAATAGGTTGAAATTTTAAAACTGCAGAACTGAAAACAACTTGCTCGAATGGTGGTAGCTATCTTTGAGAAGAGATGTGGCTGCTACATGCATCCATCTAAGCATAATGATTACAATGAGGCTCCATAGGCCCTTTTTAACAGGAATGGAGCACGATGGTGAGTGCATCCACGAGAGGTCAACTGAGGTAGTCAACAACATAGTTTGTGCTCCCTGTCTTATACTTGATGTTGAGATGGAATTGTTGCAGGTAGGTGGACCACTTCTGATGGAGGTCATTCTGCAACTTCCCCTATGTCTATATGAACTGGAGAGGCTTGTGATCGGTGTGGATGATTGCCTCCTTTCCCATAATGTAATGTTTCCATTGACGATAGGCTTGTACAATGGAATATATTTCCTTTTCATAGGTGGGGTATTTTCGAACAATATACGAGAGTGTCTCACAATGGTAGGCTACCCGATGATCGTGTTGAGTGAGAATTGCACCTACAACATAGTCAAATGCATTAGTCTCAATCTCAAACGCTTGTTGCAGATCGGGTAAGGAAAGTACCAGAGCCGAGCATAAGCGGTGCTTTAGATCATCAAATGCTCATTGTTGTTCCTTCCCCCACGTGAAATTTTCCCTATCGTTGGCCTTGGTCACTTGGCTGAGGGCCCATGCAATATGGGAGAATCCCAACATGAACCGTTGGTAGAAGTTGGCCAGTCCCAAGAAGCTTTGAAGCTTGGTTAGTGCGGTCGGGGCTAGCCAGTCAAGGATGACTTGGATCTTAGCTGGATCAACAAGTATCCCATACTCATCAACAATGTAGACCAAGTATTGGACCCTGTTCATGCGAAAGGAGAATTTTTCCAAGTTGGCATATAGTTTGTGCTGCCATAGAGTGATCAAAACATGTTGAATATGATGCATGTGCTCCTTTGTGTTGAAGATGAGGATGTCATCCAAATATACCACCACAAAAGAGTTGGTGAAGGGTCTCAATACATCATCCATCAACCTCATGAAAGTGGTTGGTGCATTGGTTAAGCCAAAGGGCATGACCAACCATTCGAAGAGACCTTCTTTAGATTTGAAAGTTGTCTTCCATACATCAGTTGGTTCGATGGGAACCTGGTGGTATCCAGACTTAAGCTCAATCTTGTTGAAGAACTTAGCCCCCTTGAGTTGGTCAAGAAGGTCATCAATTCTGGGAATTGGGTATCGGTTCCTGATTGTGATTTTGTTTAATGCTCTGTAATCAATCAAAGCCGCCAAGTCCATTCTTTCTTCTGCATCAATACAATCGGGCTTCCGCAAGGGGAGGAGTTGGGTCTGATGTGCCCCTTTTGAAGCAACTCTTGGATCTGAAGCTTGATTTCGTCATTTTCCATCAGTGAGCGACGATAGACTGGTCCATTAGGCAGAGGTGAATCGAGGGTTAGATCAATTGGATGCTTGACTTGGCAGTGCGTCGGTACCCTAGTGGGTGAGGAGAAGATGTCTCTGTACTCTTCCACGATCCCGTCCAGTTGATTATGTTGTAAAGAGAGGCTCTATGTAGAGGCCACAGATGTGGAAATGACTTTTTGCTTACTGGAGCACATATCACAAAGAAGACAAAATTTCTGGTCTGGGAAATGACCTTACTATACTGCTTAGCAGAGATTAAAGAAACAGTGGTAGGCAGTGCTACCTCTGGTATCCTGTACAATTGTCTACCCAAAGTAATAATAACACTGGTCTAGACTCATACACAACATGTCGCTTCCAAAAATATGGTTATCCTAAAAGAACATCACAAATTTCAAGGGGATAAATATCACACAATACCTCATCTTTGAAAGGCTTGATGGCATAGGGCATACGACATTGTTGGCTGACACGAAGATCCCTTCCTTGGCGAAGCCAACCAATGGTGTAGGGTTGCGGGTGCGGTGTCGTTGATAGGTCCAACCGCTTGATAACCTTTGTTGAGATCAGGTTCTTCTGATTGTTGCTATTGTTGGTTACTAATTATTGGTTCTACTCTATCATCTGAGTTACTGACCCAGGGTTCATTTATTTCGGGTTTCCAACAAAAGCCTCTAAAACTATCGACCCTCCTGGTAAACCAGAAGGCAACGCAGTAGTACGCAGAATGGATCACGCAGTATCACCCAAGATAACTTTAATGGGTGGTTGTAAGACTCATGTATTTACAGCCTAGGATTGAGCACAAGATATGGGATCTGTATTCTGGACCATTTATTATAACTTGTGATTGTGACCTACTGTTATTCATGACTTATTCCCTCAATATCGCAACAGTAATTAAGCAAGCAATGTAACAACTCATTCATTCATTAAGCATAACAAATAACTACTGAAAATATGGTAAATATATGCATGCATTCATCACATTACACAGATGTTATTGTGGTTCACCCCTCCCGGGCTACGTCCACAAATATTTGTCTCTTGGTTCTTTTATTATGGTAGTTCTGCATATCCGGTGCTACGCGCTTACAATTCTCCTCAGATGGGTAGGATCTATATGAGGAAAGCTAGATCGCACCAGGCTCCTCAGCCTGCGATCTAATCGTCAGATCTTCCTTCTCTCCTCTCCTCTATCTCAACAACTTACAAAATAATACATAACAACATTACAATTTGCATCGACTCGTGCATATCTATGATGTAACAATGCAAAACCGAACTAACAAGAAGGAACCCCTTGTGATACCTACATATATATATTTATATATTTCAGGCTCCTCAACCGTTTACAATATATTACCAAAACGCTAACCCTACCGATGTTATGTCTTTGTCCCATGCGCACGTCTTATTCTTCCTTCCAGCTGTCGCTTTCCTTATGCATGCCTTCTTGCATGCACACATACTGTGTTTTCCTCCAGTTGTTACTTCAGTTTCTGCACGCTTTCTTTCCCCACGACTGTCCTTCTTTCCACTTAGGCTTGCTGCCAACAGGCCCCCAACACTAACATGTGGCTCGTCCCTAGCCACCTAATCCTTCTGAGCTTCCTCGATCTCCTTGGTGATAGTCTGAAACTTTTCTTTGAGCTTTGTTGTTTGTGTCAGTGCTTGCATAGTCTTATCCTTGATTGTGTCCACTACCTGGACTGCCACTTCGTCGCTCAACAATCTTGCACATTCTACTTGGGTCTGTGCTATCTATGTCTTATCTTCCTTTGCTTGTGTCAGTACTTCTGCTACCTGCTCCTTTAATGGCTCCATTTGAGCTTAATGCTCCTATTTATGGGTTTGCGCAGAGATTAGCTCTGCCTGCAATTTCTTAATCTCCGGTGTCCCTTTGACATGTTCTGGGATTGGTATGGTCTTCTGCTTATGCTTGAGCTCTTGGATCGCTGCATTGATCCTTTGTCCCATCGTTGGACCTGTGGATCTTCCTCCTACCTTGTCCAAAGCTACGTTGCTTTATCAAACAAGTCAACTGTTGTGCTAACCTACTGCTCTATCTCCTGCAGTTGTGTTGTTTCTTTCTGCTTCCTTTGATCCTTTACTACCGGTGGAGTGGTGGGTATGAGCTGTTCTCAGAGATTCTCGATCTCCTTCTGATATTGCTCGATGGCCTACGCAATCTCATCAATATTTTCTGCTACTGGAAGTTCGTTCCCTTGCACGGTGTTTGGAAGTTTCTAAAAAATTCCTCCTACTCATTCCAGTTCGTTCCTGTGTTCTTTTTCCTCCTGATTTTCGAACTTGGCCTGCTCACAAACTTTTTCCAGTGCCCCCAGATTCTTTGTTGCTTGCTGTAATTCGACTAAGTTTCTATGTGCGCGAGACGGTACCTCGTGGTCGATGCTAACCTGCAACTTGTGTAGTGCCCTTGATGGAATCCGTGTCAAAACCAATTGGATGTGGTTTAAATCCTTCAAGGGTGTCTGCCCCACGATTTCATCCATGCGCAACATGCTAGGTGTGATGTAGACCGTTGCATTTGCGTGTGGTAATGAGTGGACAGGATCTCGTTCTTCTACCTCCACTCTTTCGTCGGATTGTGGTGATAATGGTTCTATGCTCTTGCTGCTGCCTACTATTTGTACTTCCCCTAATTTCTTAAGGAGCTATCCTATTTCTGCCAGCTCTTTTTGTAGTTTGTCCCTATGATGTGCTGCATGGTCGAAGTCCTCGGCTAGAAAATACTGGATCATTCTAGCGATCATTTCCCCATCGTCATCCGTAATCGTGTATTATGGCGGTGCTCATTGTGCCTTTGACTTCTTGCCCGTGCCTCCTTCCTGCATGGCTGGTCTCTTATTTCCCCTTAGTTCCTGTGTGTTGGGATTTGAGGCGGTCTCCTGCACTCCCTCAGTCTGTTTCTGTTGTTCCTTGATCGGCTGTGTATTCTCCTTCTTCCCCTTCTAGGTTCCTTTCTTCTTTGGTACTTCATCTATCTGTGTCGGCTTGCCTTGGCCCATTCTTGGTCGCTTGGGCACTTGGATTTTTGGAGGCTGTGTTTCCCCCTGCTCTGCCTCTCCTTCTGTTGTTCTTTTCGGCACTTCTTGGGTGATGGCTAGAATCTTCCATTCGTCAGGCAATTTTCTGATGACCATATCGATATTTCCCTCTGTAATGCAGTAGAGCATTTGTAGCCATTGTTTAGCTGGATCCTGACGTGCCTGTATCCACACTTCTTGTCGTGTGGCCTGGAGATTGACGATGTCTGCATATCGCATAACAACCTCGGGTGTTATTCTCCACGATCGATTGATGGCTTCTTGTATGTCTCATAGGTATGCTTCAAATATGATCCCATTATCCCTCTTATGCCTGACGTTCGGCCCTGCTTTCAACAATAGATACCTCGCTCCTGCTGGCTGTGGTCTAGTTCAAAAAATTACATAGCCTGGTTCTTGCCATCCCATGAAGGCTATTAAAGTAATTAGCCATGAGTAGTGGAACTCTATGCCTAGGTCCTGCGCATCCTTGGAGTCCTCTAGGAATAAGTTCAATAAGTATGGCGCCCAACTCATTGAGGTGCCTTCTACGCATTGGGCTACAACTGCAATGACTCCAGTTGGTACTTCCTCCATGCGGAATTTTCTGAGCAACTTGTAGGCTAAGATTTTTGCGCCCAATTGTGTGGCTACATTGTTGATCCGTTTGATGATGATGCCTCTCGTCTCCCTGGTGGTGCCATACTTCTTCTTCATTTCTTCCACCAGTGCTTTCTCCTTGGATTTGTCCTCCAGAACCAACGTGAGAGCCATACCCCGAATTGGTAAGCCTATTATTTGCGCAATAAGTAGTTATGGGGACAGGTTTGTCCAACCATATGTCCCCTCCATGTGTGACTGCTAACAATTGCTTGATGCATGTTGTTGCATTCTGGCCTCTGGCAAAATGTGGAAGGTTTAGTAGACCTAAGATTCCTATTTTCTCTAGCCCAGTTGCCCACTGGTATGGTTGGTTAATCGGTTCTCCAAGCTGAGTTGTGCCTATGGTCTATATAAAGACCCTCTACGCAAGTTCCAAGAACTTGACTTCATCTTCTACATCATGGTCTGAGTATTTGAGCTTCCCAACGTGGCCCAATAGCTCTGGTCCTACCTGTACCCCAGCTGGTATGTGTGGTAGAACAATTTTTGCTGTAGGTTTCTTATGGGGTGAACTTGGTATCTGTATCTTGTCCTTCGGCTGTGGTGGCTGGCTCACAGTTTCAGGGACTTTCGGTTGTCCCTCTGTATGCCATTCCGACCAAGTCGATACATCGTCTGCGGTCTCCCCTGTTGGGTGTTATGAGATGGTCGTTTGAGACTCATCTGGCTCCACTGTTGTTGTTGGATTCGGTGCTGTGCCATTAGCTTTCAGAGCTGCTTCTATATTCTCTTGTTGCACCTCCTTCTGGGTTTCTACTTCCTGGTTCTGCGGTTCTTGCGGCGCTGCGACTGTATCGACATTGGTGGCCTCCACTGCTGGCTACTGGATTTCTTCCAGTATCGGTGTGGGTTGGACTGGTATCCTCTTTGGGGATGGGATTTCATCAATATTGTTGACCTTTGGCAGTTTTTGTTCACCTTCTTCGGCCTGTCCTTGTGACCTGGTTTGAACTCTGGTTTGTCTGGCGGCCTAGCTCACTTCTGCTTGTTTGGGAGGTACCATCGTGGTGAGTATCAAATGGATTCTAGACTCAAATGGTTTATGTGGTCTCCGTGAACTCTCTCTATTTTCTTTCACCTCTATTGTTCTCTGTCTGCTCTGTCTTCGTGAATAGACTATGGGCTCCCACGTCTGTGTGTTGTATGGCTTTCCCATGAAGCTTGTCGAGTACGCTTTCTTGGTTATGAGTTAAATGCACCTTAATTGTGGATTCAATGCATCTTCGATGGTTTCGTACTTACCATTACTCTTGTTGTCCCATGTTCTATTGGTGCAATTAATGTGCCATCCCATCAGTCCTTGCCTCTCTTTAATTTCACGTAGTGTTGTCCTGTCATGTTTCTTTTGTCGCCTTTCTTTTTCCCGCTTGTTTCCCTTTGTATGTAACACTTGTTCTTGTCCTTGCCGCATTCGTGTTTCTAACTTCATGTGGCCTTTCTATCTCTGGCGTATTGCGCCCTTTTTAGTTTTGTTTCCTATTTTTTTTTTTTACTATGCGGTGGGTGGTCGACTGTCCTTGTACAGCTTTAGTCAACTCCCGTTGACCATTCCTCTAAGTTCTGTGCCTGCTAAATCTCTTAACTATACAATGCCTCCATCTGTGATAGATATTACTTCGTATGGTCCTAACAAATGCATTCTAAGCTTTCCTRGGTGCTGTAAYGATTTGTTGTCATACATCAATACTATATCTCATTCCTTGAACATTTTTTTCTTGATGTGTCTATCGTGCCAAKATTTGTCTCTTGCTTTATACACTTGTTGATGTAATCCTGCCAAGATTCGGTCKTYCTCCATGGTCAGTAACTGATTYGGTCTTCCTCCATGGTCAGTAATTGATTCAGTCTCTCCTGTACTGCGCCTCATTCTGTCATTTGTGTGATAGTTGTTACGCGCAAGCTKGGTACTAAAAATTCTAATGGTACTACTGCTTCTTGGCCATAAACCAGTTTAAATGGTGTGTGCCCTGTCAAMTTTTTGCATGTAGTCCTGTATGCCCATAATACTACTGATACTTTGAGGTCCCGGTTGTCTCTGTTGACGTTACAAATCTTTGTCGGTGCGTTCTCCAGAATCTTGTTGAAGGCTTCCACTGTGCCATTTTCCTATGGATGATAYRGTGTGCTCTTCTGATGATGGAGTTCAAAMTCTTTAGTCATCGTGCAGATGGTTTTGTTTATGAAGTGTGTGCCTTGGTCGCTCATCAACACTCTTGGGCACCCATATCGAGTGATTACTTGTTCAAACAAAAAGTGTGTTGTTGTTTCTTCACTGCAATGTTTTACTGGTGTGGCTCCTGCCCATCTTGTTAAATATTCTGTCACAGTGATAATGTACCTAGCCCCTGTTCTTTTTGCCGTGGGTTGATTGGTCCCAGAAATTCTACTACCCACTTTTCAAATGCTTGTAATGTTACTTGTGGTCGTAATGGCATCTCGTCCCTTCTGTTGGGTTTGCCTACCCTTTGACAAACATCGCATCTTTGACAATAGTCCTTCGAGTCTCTGTGAATCATTGGCCACCATAGTCTTGCACGCAATACCTTTTGAGAGCTAGCTTTACCCGCATAATTCCCTCTTGCTATTCCCTCATGGGCTTCTTCTAAGACTCTTGGTGTTTCGTTCTCTAACGTGTATCTTCGCAAGATGCTATCTGCGCCCATTTTATATAATTGTCCAACAATCAGTTGATAGTCGGCAACACAAACTACTAGGATTTTCTTCTTCATGGTGCTATAGTCTTCGACGCAGTACCTGTACTCAAGTACTGAATGATATCTGCGAAGTATTCATTAGTAATCTGTACTGAGAATAACTGTGCATCTGGAAAGTTGTCTTCTGAATTCGTAGGTTCTTCTCCATTTGTGACCCTCGACAGGTGGTCAGGTCCTGCATTCAATTTCCTTGGTTTAACTATTACTTCAAAGTCGAATTCTTGGAATAGTATTAACCATCGACAGTATTAACACTGGCTTGTTGGCGAGGTATTTCAGGTCTAAGTGATCTGTGAACATTTTAAAGTGTTTTCCCAATAAGTAATGTCTGAATTTTTATAGTGCATAGACCATGGCTAGGCCTTCTCTTTCTGTCGTGTTATAGTTCTATTCTGAGTCTAATAAATTTCTTCTTGCGAATGCTATTGGGTGATCCAAGTCTCATGTTCTTGGTTGTGCCAAGATAACTCCGAGTGTTATCGCTGATGCATCTACATGCACGTGGAATTCCTTTTCCCAGTCTGGAAATACTAATATTGGCGCGGTAACCATCTTTTCCTTCAAGGTATCCAGACCGTGTTGACACTCATCATTCCACTGATCCTTCCTTAGCAACTTTTCCATTGGTGATGTGATCTATGCATATCCTTTGATGAATTTCCTATAATATCCCATGTGTCCTAACATTGCTCTTAGCTGACAGACTGTTTTTGGTGCTGGCAAGTTAACAATGACTGCGATCTTTGCCGGATCTACCAATAAACCTTGTTTGCATGCTATGTGGCCCAATAGTATCCCAAATGGTGTTCCAAATATGCATTTCTTGATATTCAGTGATATCTGGCATTGTCTGCATCTTTCTAACATTAGTCGTAAAAGTTCCACATGTTTTTTCAGCAGGCTGTAGACTGTCCAATCATCCAGGTATACTTCAAGAAATCGATGGATGAATTCCTTAAACGCATCAATGACTACTTTGGAGAATATTGTTGGTGCATTCTTTAGTCCAAATGGTATGACTGTGTACTGATAAGATCCCCATTCTATCGAAAATGTGGTCTTATGTCTGTCCTCCTGTGCTATCTTAATCTGGTGGTAGCCCGAGAATCCATCAGTGAATGAGTAAGCTTCATATCCTCCCACATTCTATAACACTTCATCTATGAATGGTGTAGGGAACGGGTCATGTAGGCATGCATCATTCAATTTCCTCAAGTCGACGCATATCCTGATCCCTCTTCCTTGTTTCTTGTCCTGTACTACCATCATGCTTATCCATTCTGACTCCTCAACTGGTTCTATGATGCCGACTTCGAGCATCCTGTCGATCTCAATTTTAATTTTTTGTTTATATATAAGGTTTAGTCCATAGGGTCATTGTCTAATAGGTCTTGCTTCAGGTCTGAGTGGTATCTTCATTTCTCCTAGTTCTCCGACTATACCCTCCATCTCTGTGAATATTGTGGGAAAAAGGTCACTATATTCGCGTAATAACTCTGTGATACTTTCTACTGTTTTCTCATCCTAGTAATCTCCAATGCTGGCCATTTTGGGTTGGTCCACTGTCCCGATGTTAAATTTATTTAACTTGATTGGTGCGGAAATGACTTCTGATTCGATGGTTGGGCCCTCCACATCTCTTTCACCTTCTACTTCTTCGATCTGAATATCGTGCAGACCGTCTTCATTTGGTGCTTCCTCCTGTACATGGTAACATGACAACAATTCCTTGACTATCTGTTTATTCCATTGTTTCTCTTCTGTGATAAATTATGTTTCTGGTTGTTTGAGGAATATTACTCCTCTAATTCGTTTAAGGGATGCATCTATGTTGTGGTTCTCATGCTCGAATGAGAAAGTGACTGTGAAATTCTGTCGCAATGTCATCCATGTCGTAGTTCCTTTGCGCAATTCTTGGTGCGTATACCAATTCGTTGATATGCCTTCTATAGTATGTATGAAGTGATGAGGCCATTCCTCTGGTGGTGTCATTTTCTACAACGTTCTACACACCTCCAAGTGTTCCGCTGGTGCTCCGTGTCCTTCGCATTTTTGTTGTTTTTTGTTTTTCTGTTCTGCACTGAAACTTATGCGCAATAACCGCTTACATTGGTACTAGTCTGTGATTGTCTCTTTGAGTGCGCTCCACCATCTTGCCGGTGTGGCCTTTAGTGCTAAATCAAGTGCTAATAGTCTTTGGTTCTCTAACACTACATCTTCGTACTGTGTCAAGAATGTTTCCAAATCATTTATTCCATGGAAGTTGGGTGGTTCTTTGATTTCTGTGCCTATCCATCTTACTGTGCGGTCTATTCTTGCACATCTTCGCGTGGATACTTCGTGTAGCCTTTGCTGCCAGTTCTCTAAACCGGTGTCTGAGTCTGTTGTACATGAAGTAATGCTCCAGCATATGAGTACCGCGTCTGCAGTTGGGTTTATGTAATCCTCATTGCGTGTAGTTGTTATGTACAACTGGTTTATTTCCTCTAAGTCTAGGCAAGTAGGTTCTACAAACCTCTCCCCTTCTGATGGGTCTAATGGCGCGATGACCCTATATTCTCAGGACTCAAATGTCATTTTCCTAGTCTTCAAAATGATTATGGCCTGTTTGTCAAATGCCCAATCCAAACCAAGCAAAGTCAGGTAAGGTATTGTGTCATCCACTATTTCAATGACTTCAAAATCTGCTTTAGTGCACACTTCATCAAGATCTACTGTTACTCCTTTCAGTCTACCTATTGGTAGGACTTTGTGCTGGTTTGCTAGTTTCAATTAAACATGTGAGTATCCTAATGTGGGCTCTCCCATGCATTGCCATGTCTTCTTTGGTAATACATTCACTTCGGATCCTAGATCTAGTATAATGTCTCCCATATTGAAATCCCCAATGTTAGCATTCAGTCTAAATTCCCTACTTGTTCTTCTTTTTGTGTGTAGGTGATTAACTGTTTTAGGTTCTAGCTTTCC
>ML785362.1:447857-482949 GCA_009831015.1 Picea engelmannii | reverse complement strand
ACACACACACACACACACACACACACACACACACACACACACACAGAGAGAGAGAGAAAGAACTTACTCATGTGAATGTAGTTTAAATATCATTTATTAATCGACCCTTATATTTTCTAGAATGTTATAAACACTCATCTATTGAGAAGGATTCATCCCACAAGAGAAGACAACAAATGTCCTATGACATAACCATTCATTTTTAAGTATGTACGTGCATTTTGAGGTCATGAATGACTTGGTGATAGTGTAGTGAACCTTGATATATTCTCCATTAAGTAAATTACACATTCTTAGGATGTTGGCCTACTCTCAAGACCTCTTCTAGAGTTTTTTTACGTTTTCCTTCAATCACTTCCTAAATAGCCTTGTAATAGGCTAGAAAAAGGAGAAATTTCTTACCCTTAACACTAGAATCATTCCCAAGATACTTGTCTAATTCTCCTTCCACCCCTCCCACCAACATCCCTTTGGGACCTTACCTAGATCAAAGAAGGTATCTAAAAGAATCACCCTCAGAGGACCCTCCTCCTCCATTCTTATAATTTCTTATTCCACCAAAACCTTTAAAAATAGCATCAGGATCACAAAGAGAATAGGAAATCCCTATAAGGGATAAATTTGATATTAATTCTAGACTCAATCCCACCCAAGCCCATAAAAGGCCCAAAATTTCTCAATCAAAGTTTTAAATGACAACTCCACCACCTGCAATATTGTTATGTCTTCCCCAAGCACCAAAATTGTTCTACCCTTAGCTACAATTACACAACAGTTCTTCATCTTCCTACCAGGGTCCACCCCACTTCGCTCTCTTACTTCATTTGAAACCAACACAATTGACACCAATGTGCTAACCAAGTTCACCTCTGTAACAACAAGCTCCTCCACCAAACAGACCAAAGTCTCTACCCCCATCGACTTCACAATATACTTTAAATTCTCTTCGACAAAAAACTCTACACCACCACAACTCTCTAAAGTTCTTGGGATTAACACCACCTCCTTAGTAGGACCACCAACCTCTACTAACAAAGGGGCTTCAAAGGAATTGCACTATAGGATCTCTAAGCTTAGATTTTTGGAATGAGCAACATCAAATGGGAACTTCAAGGGGTTTCCTTCCTTGACATCATTTCCAAGGATGAGCTTTCGAGGAGAGTACCTCATTTTTTAATCAAATACAAGATTTGGTCTTCCCTTCTATCCTTTTATCCACTACACCAAAGGTTGAAGCACTAACATGACCTCTCCTTTTGATAGTCCTATCATATCCTCCATTTACACCCATACCTGCAAAGGTTTCCAAAGATTGAAATGGAAGATTGATCCATATTATTTTGAGAACGACATGAATGCATAAATATAACAGAGATATAACAAGGAGATGCACAAGGATATTGCAAGGAGCACAATAATACAGTAAAATAGTAAAACTCAGATTCTGATCCAGATTATTTTGGGGAATGATATGAAGGTAGAAATATATCATAGATATTACAAATAAATATAAAGATATGGCAAGGAACATAGTAATAAAGTAAAGCTCAGATTCTATAAATGACTGTCTGAAATACAAAAGACTGTAAAATGCAAAAACGCACAAGCTAGCTAGAATGGTGGTAGCTTATCTCTAAGAAGATATGTGTCGGCTACACTCATTCGCAATAAGCTGAGTACAATGAGGCTCCAAAGGCCTTTTTAACATAAAACATAAATGAGAAAACCCTAAGCATCCAAAACCCTAACCCTGGGAGATGAAATGTCAAAAGGTTTGTGAACCCCGATGGCGGGCAGTTGATACGTCAACTTCCCAAGGGTGTAACTTTTGCATATATTCTCCATTTGGGGCACTCGATACACCGCTGGAAAGGTATAATCAAGGAGTACAGATTCTGTTTAGACTAAAATGTAGGTACTTTCGAGCCCAAAAAAGTTGTTTAGGGCCCAAAAAATTGTAAAAAAGCAACTAAAATGGAAACTAGCCTTTGAACTAGTGGAATAGGTGGGTGGCCATCGATATCCACCTAGATAATTCCTCCCCCCTTAAAAAGCAATGGTCTCCATTGTGTTAATTTCCTGCATCAGATGAGGAATATTTTGTTGAATCTGACTCCTGGGGAGTCACTTTCCCTTATGAAGAAACTGCCCCGCTTTGATGACCCGATAGAGATTGATAGTCTGTTGGCGGGTGTCCTTTGTCTTGGTGTCCATGATCTGATCAACTATTGCCTGTTTGATGCAGGCATGATTGATCCAGATTTAGGAGCAGAACAAACTGATTAACACGTTGGATACAATAAACACAGAGATATGGAGAAAAACATAGATATCCAAGTGAACAATATCTTCTATTGAATAAATGAAATAGGTTGAAACTGTAAAACTGCAGAACTGAAACAACTTGCTCGAATGGTGGTAGCTATCTGTGAGAAGAGATGTGGATGCTACACGCATTCATCTGAGCAGAATGATTACAAGGAGGCTCTAGAGGCCTTTTTTAACATTACTCATGAATGCCAAAACCCTAGTCATCCAAAAATCAAACCCTAGGAGATGAAACACCAAAAGTTATGCCGCCCTCTATGACTAAGTTGGTACCTCAACTTCCCAGGGTCATAACTTTTGCATACGACATCTATTTTAGGCGTGTGATAGCTCGTTGGAAAGGTATTTTCGAGAACTATGCATTATTCCATCAAACTCTAACTCTGTGTACAATTTGATTGTGGTGATCCAAAAAACACTTTTTAGGGCTCTAAAACGACCCTGGAAGTACAAAAACATGTGCTAACATGAAAGCATAGAAAATAAGCTAGTTGGATTAGGTGGGAGGCCACCGGTATCCACCTGGAATATGTGTAAGGCTTAAAAAAACCCCATAAGTCTAGAACCCACAATTACAAAGAAGTACAAAAGAACACGCTGAACTAAAAACTGTCAAGAGGAGCCTATTGGAAAAGATGGGTGGCCACCAATATCCACCTGGATCAGTCCTCCCCTCTTAGGAAGCAATTGTCTCCATTACGTTGAGTTCCCCCATTAGGCGAGTAAACTTCTGTTGAATTTTTCCCCGGGTGAGACACTTTCCTTGGTGTAGGAGCTGCCCTACCTTGACAATTCGATAAAGCTAGATCCTCTGTTGGCGAGTGCCCTTGACCTGTGTGCCCACTATCTGATCAATGGATGCATGTTCCATGCAGTCAGGGTTGAGCTCTGTTGGTGTCAGTTGTTCTGCGATCTCTGAGGTGTCCAATAATGGTGGAAAATATGGCTGAAGGAAGTCCACATTGAACACAGGGCGCAAGCCAAGGAAGGGTCAAGTGTTGAGCTCAAGAGAATTTCTACCCACAACCTTGGTGATAATGTAAGGCCCATAGAAAAGTTGGCAGAGCTTCCGATGGGGCCTGATAAGGTTCTCTTTCTGCAAATGTAACCAGACCTTGTCTCCCACCTGAAACTAGTGCGGTACCCTGTGTTGATCATGGTGCTGCTTGTACTTAGCATTGGCTTTCTGCAAAATCTCATGGAATTGTTGGTGGATGTGCTAAATCCACTCAATGAATCCGATGGCTTTATCGATCCTAGATTGAGCATGGGAAGATTCCTGTGTGGTTACAAGAGGTAGTGCAACATCAATGACACCCAAGGGTTGGAATTCCATCCCCACCTGAAATAGGCTATGGCCGGTGGAGCTATGGAGAGCCCTATTGTAACTGTGATGAACATAGGGGAGACTCTCATCCCATGTATGTAGATGCTTAGAATTGTACATGCGCAAGATGTGCACAATCATCCGATTCACGAACTTTCTTTGGCTGTTGGTTTGGGGGTGGAAAGTAATGGATTTAGTGAGCTTGGTGTCCAACAGTGACCAGAGAATCGACCAAAATGTGTCGAGGAACCTGCTATTCCAATCGGAGATGATGGTCTGTGGTATCCCAAATTGTACCCACACTTGTTTGAAGAAGAGCTTGGAAGTATCGACAACTATGATGTTCTTCTTACATGATGTGAGGATGGCCATCTTTGAAAACTAATCAACTTCCACAAATACACAATCATTGCCTTGCTTGGTGGATGGAAGTCCAGACATGTAATCCATCGAGATGGATTCCCAAGGTTTCTCGGGAGTAGGAAGAGGGGTATATAGGCCTTGCTTCTTGATGGCTGACTTGGAAATGGCATAGACAGTATAAGATTTGATATACTTGTTGACGTCCTGTCGAAGTTTTGGCCAATAAAAATGTTAATGTAGAATGACCACAATTTTCTCCATGCCAAAATGTCCTACCATCTAACTGTAGTGGGCTTCCCAAATCAGCTTTGCACGCTCGCTTGCAGGAACACAGAGATGGCCCAGATGGCATAACAGTCCGTCCTGAATGTGCAAATTGGTGACATTCGTGCATGTACTCAAGAGATGATAGGTGGTGGCGAAGTCCGGATCTTGATGATAAAGTTGGGGCCACTCATATGCCTCATATCCACAGGAATGGAGCACAATGGTGAGTGCAGCCATGAGAGGTCGACTGAGGTAGTCAATGACATGATTTGTGCTCCCTGTCTTATACTTAATGTTGATATGGAACTGCTGCAGGTAGGTGGACCACTTCTGATGGCGGTCATTCTGCAACTTCCCTTGTGTTTGTATGAACTGCAGAGGCTTGTGATTAGTGTGGATGATTGTCTCCTTTCCCAGAATGTAATGTTTCCATTGACGATAGGCTTGTAAAATGGAATACATTTCCTTGTCATAGGTGGGGTATTTCTAGATAGTTTATGAGAGTGTCTCACTATGGTATGCCACCGGATGACCATGCTAAGTGAGAACTGCACCTACAACATAGTCAGATGCATCAGTCTCAATATCAAATGGTTGTTGAAGATTGAGCAAGGAGAGTACTGGAGCTGAGCATAAGCGATGCTTCAGATCATCAAATCCTCATTGTTGTTCCGTCCCCTGGGTGAACTTTTCCCTGCCACTGCCCTTGGTCACTTGGCTGAGGGCCCATGTGATATGGGAGAATCCCAACATGAACTGTCGGTAGAAGTTGTCCAGTCCTAAGAAGCTTTGAAGCTCGGTTTGTGTTGTTGGGGCTGGTTAGTCACGAATGACTTGGATCTTAGCTGGATCAACATGTACCCCATGCTCATCAACAATGTAACCCAAGTATTGGACCATGTTCATGCCAAAGGAGCATTTTTCCAAGTTGGAATATAGCTTGTGTTACCGCAAAGTGCTCAAAACCTGCTGATTATGCCGCATGTGCTCCTCCCAAGTTCTGCTAAAGATGATGGTGTCATCCAAATATACCACCACAAAAGAGTTGGTGAAGGGTATCAATACATCATCCATCAACCTCATGAAAGTGGCTGGTGCATTTGTTAAGCCAAAGGCATGACCAACCATTCGAAGACACCTTCTTTAGATTTGAAAGAAATCTTCCATACATTAGTTGGTTCGATGGGAACTTGGTGATATCCAAACTTTAGGTCAATCTTGATGAAGAAATTTTCCCCCTTGATTTGGTCAAGAAGGTAATCAATTATGGGAATTGGGTACCAGTTCTTGACTGTGATTTTGTTTAATTCTCTGTAATTAATGTATAGTCGCTAGGTCCCATTCTTCTTCTTCACTAGTACAATCGGGCTTCTGCAAAGGGGAGGAGTTGAGTCTGATGTGCCCCTTTTGAAGAAACTCTTTGATCTAACGCTTGATTTCGTCATTTTTCATCAACGAGCGATGATAGACTGGTCCATTAGGTAGAGATGCACCGAGGGTTAGATCAATTGGATGCTTGACTTGGCAGTGCGTCAGTACCCCGGTGGGTGAGGAGAAGATGTCTCTGTACTCTTCCACAATCCTGTCCACTTGCTTATGTTGCAAATAGAGGCTCTGTGTAGAGGCCACAGATGTGGCGATGAACTTCTAGTTACTGTGAGCACAGATCACAAAGAAAATGAACTTCCCGGTATGTGAAATGACCTTACTGAATTGTTTAGCATATATTAAATAAATAGCGGTAGGTGGCGCTATCTCTGGTATCCTATGCAATTTTCTACCCAAAGTAATAATAACACTGTGGTGTCTAGACTCATACACAACATGACGCTTCCACAAACATGGTTGTCCTAAACGAACATCACAAACTTCAAGGGGAGCAATATCACACAATACCTCGTCTTTGAAAGGCTTGATGCCGTAGGGTAGATGACACTATTGGATGACACACAGATCTCTTCCTTGGCGAAGCCAACTGATGGTGTAGGGATGCAGGTGTGGTTTTGTTGGCAGGTCCAACCGCTTGACGACCTTTGCTGATATTAGGTTCTTTTGATTGCCACTATCGACAATGAAATGAAGTGGAACCCCCTTTACCCATATCTATGAGTGAAAGAGGGGTTCCCCTTCCTCTGGTTCTTGTGGTTCACTTGGATGGACTTTGGTGGTAGTGATAGTGGCATTGGGTTCAACATCAATAATATTCTTCCCTCCTTCTAGATTTGATTCAGAGTTAGAATCGACCTTTGACTCGGAAGCCTTCAACTTGGCCACAAGCGACTGGTTGGAGCGACATTCTTCGGTATTATGCCAAGGGATTTTATGGTATTCACACCTTTTCTCGTGTCCTTCTTTGTCTTCTCATTACCCTTCTTGTGTTGTGGCTTGGAATGGTTGTCCTGAGAGTGTCCATCTTTGCTCTGTCCCTTGTTGTGTGGGTTGGGGCCGCCTTTTCCCTGCTTCGACTGTTAGGAGTTTGTAGATCCAAACTCTCGCCTCTTTTGCTTAAATTTCTGCTCGATCTTGACATCATGTCTATAAGACATGCCCAATGAGGAGATGTCCATAAAATCCATTTCTGTTTGAATGTATCTATGCAAACAACCGTGGTATTTGAGCACCAGATGTTGCTCAAAGTCTTTGATACCCAATTTGGTGCACAAGGTATGGAAATTATTGGTGAAATCTGGTACTGTCTGGTCCCTTTCCTGACATAGGGTGGTCTATCTGGTGCAAATATTGTTGATTCCTCTATGGCCCTTTTCTCAGAGTAAGTATCCCACTAGTCCTTAACATGGGGGACGACCTTGAGGAGTGAAAAAGTAATATTTTCTCTATCGAAAAATTGTGGATCGAAAAATACCCTTCGAGCATATTCAACTATTTATATAAAACATCCACATCTATAAGTCCTTCAAATAATGGAATATAAAAATTTACCTGTACCTTGAAGGGGTTTGCATGCTCGCTTGATGAAGATGCTTCTCTTTTGGGCAGCCGAAGAAGGATCTGTGCAAATTTGTCCATCATTCCGTTCCTTTGTCATGCAAGGGCTTCCTCGAGCAACATTTTAAAAGGATATCCTGCTTCATCTTCTTTCTTTTCATCCCCCATGGGTTTTTTTCGGGCTCAGTGTGGTCGATATTGCAAAGGTTCGATTGATTTGAGTCCCAACTTCTTGTACCCATATCTTGTCGGGGACATGCACAAAGAAAAATAAATGAAGAGCAGACCACTCTGATACCACTGATCCAGATTTAGGAGCGGAACAAACTGATTAACATACTGAATACAATAAACACATAGATATGGAGAACAACACAGATATCTTGTGAACAATATCTTCTATTGAATAAATGAAATAAGCTGAAACTGTAAAACTACAAAACTGAAACAACTTGCTCAAATGGTGGTAGCTATCTTTGAGAAGAGACGTGGATGCTACGCGCATTTGTCTAAGTAGAATGATTACAATGAGGCTTGAGAGGAATTTTTTAACATTACTTATGAATGCCAAAACCCTAGACATCCAAAATCCTAACCCTAGGAGATGAAGCGCCAAAATTTATGTGAGCCTCTATGGGTAAGTTGGTAATTCAACTTCCCGGGGTCGTAACTTTTGCATGCAACCTCCGTTTTAGGCACATGATAGCCCGTTGGAAAGGTCTTTTTGAGAACTATGTATTGTACCATCAAAATCTGACTACATCTACAATTTGACTTTGGTGAGCCAAAAAACACTGTTTAGGGTCCCAAAATGGCCCTAGAAGTACAAAAAGATGTGTTGACATGAAAACATACAAAATAAGCCATATGGATTAGGTGGGAGGCCACCAATATCCACCTGGAAGATGTGTAGGGCTTCAGACAACCCCAGAAGTTTAGAACCCACAATTACAAAGAAGTACAAAAGAACGTGTTGAACTAAAAAATGTCAAGAGGAGCGAGTTGGAATAGGTGGGTAGGCACCAATATCCACCTGGATCAAGGATTGAGTTTTGTAGGGGCCAATTGCTCAGCCACATCCGAAGTGTCCAAGAGAGGTGGAAAATATGGTTAGAGCAGTTCCACATTAAATATTGGTGCAAGTGAAGGAAAAGAGTACTTAATTCAAAATCATTCTCACCCACAACCTTTGTGATGGTGTAAGGCCCGTATTAGAGTGGGAGAAACTTCCAATGGGGCCCTGTGAGGTGTTTTTTATGTAAATGAAACCAGACCTTATCTCCCACCTAAAATTTGTGTGGTACTCGATGTTGATCGTGGCACTACTTGTACTTGGCATTGGATTTCTACATAATATCATGAACTTATTGTTGGATGTGCTCAACAAATTTGGCTCCCCGATCAATGCCGGTCTAAGCATGGGAGGACTCTTCGTGTGTGGTTGCAATGGGCATATCTACATCAATGGGGGCCAATGGTTGGAACCTTAATCACACCTGAAAAGGGTTTTGGCCAATAGAGTTGTGGAGGGATTTATTGTAGCTAAGTTGAACATAAGGAAGGCTTTCATCCCATGTGCGTGGATGTTTGGAATTACACATTTGCAAGATATGAACAATCATCTTGTTGAATACCTCTGTTTGTCCATCATTTTGTGGGTGGAAGGCAGTCGGTTTGGTCAGCTTGGTGTCCATCATAGACCATAGACTAGACCAAAAGGTGCTTAGGAACCTACGATCTCGATCGAAGATGATAGTTTTTGGTAGGCCAAAATGAACCCAAACATGTGTGAAGAAGAGCTTGGTAGTGGCCTTGACTGTGATGCTCTTCTTGCAGGGTGCCAAAATTTCCATCTTAGAGAATCGATCAAAGAACATGAAGACATAGTCATTTCCATGCTTGGTTGAAGGCATATCAGACATGTAGTCCATAGAGATGGACTCCCAAGGAATTTCCAGAGTAGGTAGAGGGGTGTCTTATAGCACAAGTTGTAGGTTGGAAAAAGCCTGACCCAATTACAAAAGTATGTTCTTCAACTTGGGAATCCTACACCCAATGTCACCTTGATGTAGGTCCCACACTTTAAGCATGACTAGGCACTAGTACATTTGGGTCATTGTTCGATGATGTGTTCGTAGCAATTGCCACTTTATATTGTCGGGAGAATGACAAACATCAGACCCCATCAAATGTCATTTCACGTGACGTCGTTATATCGACAACACATAAATCGTCCCTTGTGCGATGTTTCTAGCAGACACATGTCATCTCTACTTTCACTATCCAAGCCCACTATGGATGTCGCAACCACGATGCCAAAACGTCTCACCTACGACGCCACAGGGGATGTCGTAAGACCAATGAGGGGCCTATATCTCAGACATTTACATCATCGCAAAATAGACATCCATTGAGTCGAACATGCGACATCGCGGACCCGCAGTGGACGTCGCAAGATCGATGAGGGACCTATATCTCTGATGTCTATGCTATATCAGGGACGAAAGGGACATTGCATGGTACGTTGGAAGAAGAACATCAACTGCAACAAGAGACATCCTAATACCGATGAGGGGCCTATATCTCTGATATTTACGCAGTCGAAAAATAGACGTCCAATGAGTTGGAATGCGACATTGAAAACCTGTAGTGGACGTCGCAATACCAACCATGGTCCTATATCTACGACGTTGACGCTTTATCAATGGAGAGAGGAACATCCACTATACGACGGACTACTGACCTATGGTCTATATCTCTGATGTTTACGCTATATCAACGATGGGATGGACGTTGGAAGAACAACGATCTGTTGGTATTTAAAAATAAATAAAAAACAAACAAAACAAAGGATAAGAGGATGGACTTGTATCTACAATTAGCACCAAGCACTAGTACTGAATCTTGATATCCATGATGGATCGAGGGAGAGGCAAAGGACGACATCCGAGGAAAAGTGTGCTATTGATGATGAGGACCTCAATATAGGGCATGATTTTGATGATATGTAGTTATTTGTTGTAGCATGATCGTTTTAGGACTCTATAGGCCAATTAAAGCCTCAATGTTTCTGTATTTTGTTGCAAACATGTATTGCACTTGGCGTTATTTTGTTATATTCACCCTTGCATGGTATATACATGAGAAAAATTGCATATTTTGGGTCTAATGACTGGGATTTACATTGATGTATATGAATAATAGAAACTCATCAAAATTTGAAAATTTTATCTGTTTTGGTCCAGTAATTTTGTTCCTGGTTTTATTCTTGGCTCTAGTTTTTTGGGATGGACCAGTTCGGTTCTGGTTTTTTGGTCGATAGGTTTAGTGTCAATTCCAGTTCTAAAAACATAAATTTCTACCAATAATTATAAATAATTATAAAAATAAAGTAATAAATGTCAAAATCATAAATTAGCCAACGCTTGCCCTTCTACTTCCACGTGCTCTTGCACCAGTGCATCATAAGCGTCAAATACAAGGGAAACACTCAGTAAATCTATTGTAAATGTGTTTTTTCAGCTCCAAGTAATGCCCAACACCAAAGTGATGCCTCACACCAAATAACAATGAATAGAAAATGGTGAAAATGATTTTATTTATGGTTTTCATAGGTTTCAATATAAAAAAGAGGGTAGGTGGACCAACTAGGAAAGGGTGGGAGTGATTAGGGTTTTTTCTTTTTTTTCATTGCACAAAAAAACACTTTGGGGATGTGTAGAGATTCCTCATTCCATGAGGTACGTAACACGAATGATGACCTACCCCCCTACATCCCCAACATACCCTGCCAAATCGAGTATGGCCTATCTATACCCGAGATGTATCCCACGTCTCCAATACATCATCCTTATCCAAGCCATGTCAATAAGGTGCAAGCACAAGTCTCATGTAACACCGTTACGTACACTACTTATATTCTAAAGAAATATTCAATATTTGACTCTACCAATGTTGAAAATGGTGTAGGTTTCTCTTTCAACCTTGGCCGACCTTATATTGTAATCATTACTATATTTCTAGGTTTGGATATGCCCAACCTTGTACACATAAACTCAAACCCTATTGGGGAAAGTGCCCTACCGCTTGAGTTGGATATTTATAGACCCACTCTCATCTGTAATTTAACTCAAGTGATTCCTATTCATCTTTTATAAAAGTGATTCTTTGCACTATATCTTGTGAATCTCAACAACCAAATACAACTCTAGAACATCTAACAATAAAGAGAGGATAAGCACACACGCAGAAAAATGTATGCATGATTGTTGTCCTTTTCAATTGAACAAGTGTTTGAAGCAAAGGTTTTTTGACATTACATTTTATTCCACCCTGTGGATTTCCCCTTCATCATGGCTCATTGCTAGTCACGATTCTCAAAACATTGGAGTGATTCACCATTGTAAAATTTTAAAATAAGAAAGTACACCCAATATATTAATTTGCAGAGAGGGAGAAAATAGTTGCATTCAAGATTTTGTAGGTAATAAACCATTTTCTAGATGAAAGACAATCTATCCAATCTCTTTGAAAGAAAAGATAAATCAAAAGGTTGAATCACTCTAAAATTACAGTTACAATGCTATATTCTTTAATCAATATTTATGAATAGTCTATGAAATTGGATATGCATAAGAAAATCTTACCTCCTCAACTAAAGATTTGATTTTGGATGCATTGTTCTTCTTTAGTTGTTTCTTTCTCTCCACTCTTAGTTCATCTGCAATGATATAAGTTTAATCTCACAAATTATTTAAAGCTCTATGTTTCTTGACCTAAAAAGGTGCATATTCAAAAAATGCCAAAGTTCAAAATGAAACACAGGTAATTGCCCTTCAACATATAAACACAAAAACCTTGCAATTAATCACATAGGTGGAAATAGTGGAAGATAATCAGTTGGGGAAAAGAGAGAGTATTCTGCAAATTTTCTTGTAGTCTTTGATAACCATCGTCTCCTTATAATAACCATCATCTATGTTCCTTTGATTCTATCCATTTGCTATAAATTTTCAGATATGATTTGTGAATTGTAATTTGTATTATTGTTGATTTAGATTGTCTGAAGAAGAGAAGAATAAATCCCTCCTTTGCTGGTTTTCCTTGGAGTTGGGGTTTCCAGGGTACATCTTGTGTTCTTGTGTTGTTTGACTATTAATTTCCATTGTGCATGAACTTTACTCAGCTAGTGTAATCATTGTATAGATCAAAATTTTTATTTTTGCAGGAAGATTAAATTTTCTGGGAATAATCTATTGTGCTTGGTTATCATATTGTTGGGTTCAATTTTTTTTACATGGCATCAGAGAAAATCTCTGAATGAACACACATGTCACATAAATTTATAGGCAACTGAAAAGGAACTTGATATAGAAAATATGTTCAGATCTAGTGTAGATCTCTTCAGATCTAGAGCAGATCACTTCAGATCTAGTGCAGATCTCTTCAGATCTAGAGCATATCTCTTCAGATCTAGAGAATATCTCTTCAGATCTAGTTCAGATATAGTAGATCTACTCCAAATCTAGTTAGATCTAGTCCAGATCTAGTTAGATCTAGTCCAGATCTAGTTAGATCTAGTAAGACTTCTTCATTTTCAGATCAGATTTTTAGATTCCCATGGCTACCAGTGTGAGGAATGAGGACATATTGGAGGGAGCTTCCAACTATCTTCAATGGAAGGTTAGGATTACAACAGTTTTGAAGGAGAACAAATTGTGGGATTTTGATAGCACCACATTTACTCCACCCTCCTCAAATCCAATTGCTTTGGACCTCCATGAGGTGAAATAAGCTAAAGCACAAAGGATCCTATTGGATGGTGTCAAGGATCACTTGATCTTTCATCTAGTTGAAAATAAGACAACCAAGGAAATGTGGGATTCCTTGACTAAACTGTACCAGAGTGATAAAAAAAATAGGAAGATGGTGCTAAGGGACAAATTGCATAACACAAAGATGTCCAAGGGAGAGGGTGTTACTTCTTATTTGAGCAGACTCACACAAATTAGAGATGAGATGGAATCAATTGGTGATGTTCTTACATAGAGTGAATTGGTGCGTATAGCCTAAATGGTTTTGACAAATAGTGGGATGTATTTGTCATATGTGTGGTGGGCCATGAGCAGTTTCCTACCTGGGAGAGGCTATGGAATGAATTCATCCAGGAGAAGATCCAGGAAGGGTCTCAGCATGGTGAGCAGAAGAAGAAATCTGATGATGAGGAGAACTTAGAGTTAGCCACTAAGAAAGGAAAAATCAAGAAGGGTTCTGCAAATGGAACATATGCAAAACAGGGTGGCAAGAATAAGTTTGACCTTAGCAAGGCCAAATATTATGTGTGTTATCAACTTAGACACTTTTCCAGTTAGTGTCTGAACAAGAAGAAAGGCAAGGGAAAGGGAAAGTGAAAGATGGTAGCTATGGTTGATATGGATGAATTTGCAGCCAAATTTGAGGATGAGTTCTCACTCATTGCTTGCATGACAAAATCACTAGTCACAAGGACTTGGTACATTGATAGTGGCGCATCATGTCACATGAAAGGGGTGTGTGAGTGTTAGAACCCTATATAATAGGGGAATCAGTTTTCTGACTCTATCTATCTATTTCAAGCATTATGTGTTTGCTCATGACGCATGGCGAAGGTGACAAAAAGCACTCGACACTGACCAAGCATAAAATGAGTACCTGCGCGCGAGCTTCAAAGCGACTTCCAGTGCATTTTTAGCAAAAAATTGTGAAGTGGTTTGAAATGGAAAAATTTGACTCTTGTGGGTAAATGCAAAGTTGGGTTTATTAGCCTAATTTGGGTTTTTATAATCTATTTTTCATGAATTGAGCAAAAATTGGCCCCTCGGCCTTTGTGCAGAGTTTTATGCAAAAATTAACAAAATTTTTAGCAAAAAGTTATATTGGCCTAGGGACAACCTCCGAATACTCAACACCGAGGATAGGAACCATTTCATAAACCAACAACAAACACACAATCTAGAGCATAAACCAACAACAAACACACAAGCCAGCGCCAAACTCCAAACATAGCCTCGGGCTCACTTCATCGAATTGCATTGTGGCTATTGACATATATCAAGGCTCATTTACTTTTCCTTTTCATGAATGTGGGATTCATTCCCAAAACTTTAAAAATAAAAAACGTAGAATCACCCTGTGCTCCCAGGTGTCGACCAGGGGTTATGTGTCAAGTAATGGCCAGGCGTTGACGACTAATGTTTACAAGTTCAGATCATGATGCGCCATCTGTAATGGAGATAATGTTTCGACTAGTCAGATAGTTGCATGGTTGAAACCCGTAAGTGTGATGGGCACGTCTTATTGATTCTGCCATTTTTGCTGCATGCGCAAGGATACGGGTGGATTTTCGAACACATGTTTGAAGATCATGCCGATGCCCAAATTAAAATGCTAACGCACTAATTGATGGTAACCAGAGTTTTAAAACGAAGTAGAGCTAGAACGCTATAAGGAAAGTGCGTTGATTCTAAGCTACTCTGTGTTTTACACTTTCACCGATGAAGACAATGCCAAATGTTCGAAGAGACCAAGCAGATAGGAAGGTACCTTACACTTATGTACAACAAACCACTTCAAGCTTCTGTCCGTGTTGTAACTGATGGTTCTCTCTGGGCTTTGAAAAGAGAGGATTTCCGTGGAGTTCTTTTAACAGGGCTATCCAATCCTTCTATTTTAAATGTCATAAGGTCTATAGATGTGATTGCAAAGCTAACCCTCTTACAGCTTAACCGTTTAGTAGGTTCATTATCAGAAATTTCATTTATGGATGGAGAGAGAGTGATTCGAACATTTTTGAAAAAATTGCATGAGGACAGTTGTTGTTCCCAAACCATTTTAGTTTGGAGGTTATTGACCTGCTGAAAAAGTTGCTGCAAGTTGATTACAGTGCCAGACTTGGTTGTAAGGGAGAAAATTCAATTAAGAGTCATCCTTGGTTCAAAGATATGGATTGGAAATGCCTTCTAGTGTATCCGAGCTGCTGGTTGTAGATGATGAAGAAGGTCCTGTTACCAGTGTTAGATGGGCACCTGATGGGAGACACATTGCCGTTGGGTTGAATAATTCTGTTATACAGCTATGGGACTCTTCATCTGATAAACAATTAAGAGCCTTGAAAGGTCATCATGCACCTGTTGGTGCCCTTGCTTGGAATGGTCCCATTCTCACCACAGGAGGACGGGATGGGATCATAATCAATCATGATGTTCGCATGCGTGAGCACATTGTGCAAACATACAGAGGGCATGACGAGGAGGTTGTGGATTGAAATGATCTCTTTCTGGCCAACAACTTGCAAGTGGGGGGAATGACAATCTATTGTACATTTGGGATCAGAGCATGGCATCCCATAATTCTACCTCTCAATACCTCCACCGATTGGATGAACATTGTGCGGCAGTCAAGGCCTTGGCATGGTGCCCCTTCCAAATCAATCTTTTAGCATTTGGTGGAGGGAGTGCAGATAGGTCTATAAAGTTTTGGAACACTCACACAGGCTCCTGGCTAAATACCGTAGACACTCATTCCCAAGTTTGTTCATTACTGTGGAATAAGCATGAACGTGAGTTATTGAGTTCACATGGATTTAGTCAGAACCAATTAACCTTATGGAAATACCCATCTATGGTGAAGATTATCGAGTTTACGGGGCATACTTCTTGGGTTCTTCATTTGGCACAGAGCCCTGATGGGTACACAGTTGCATCAGCTGCAGCAGATGAAACACTAAGGTTTTGGAAAGTTTTTGGAGCTCCTGATACCTCAAAGAGGGATAAGAGTAAAGATGAAAGTGGGGCTTTCAGCAAGTGTCATACTTACATCCGCTAATAAGCATCTTTCTGGTTCATGGAATGAGGATGTTCAACTCAAGTTTTCTGAGACAAGAACCATTCCTTCAACTGCATCATAAAATTTAAAATGGTTTTGGCAAGTCTTTGGAGCTCCTTATTCTTCAAAGAAGGTTCTGAAAATGATACATCATGAGTGTCAACAAGTATGCCAATCACATCAACAAAGAAACCTCCATGCCTCCACTCATGGAATGATTCACATTGTACAAAGAAGCCTCCACGCCTCTACTCAATATTTCAGAGGAGGAAGGATCTTGTGATTTTGTTAGAGGTGAGGGAGGATATGGAATCGTCATGGAATTCATTAAGTTCCAGGAGCCCTTCCATGAAAAAGCAATGTCTCCAACCTATGCAGAAACATGGTTCTTCTGTTAGACACAACAATGATAGATTTATCTTGGAAAGAGGATCCATGGATCTGGACGTAGATAGATTTATGATCACACGGAAAGAGCAGAAAAACAACGGTAGCCCTACACCTACCCCCTCCCCTGCTAAGAAAGCATACAATATGGAGCTGGCCTACAAGACCCAAATTCCGCCAGAATGAATGAAGCAGATCCACGATTTGAGGCAGATCCAGAATGATCATCTCCAGAATCCAAGGCAACAGTTAGAGGGAGGTGGTAGAGGATCCTTGTTTTGAGGCCTTTTTAAAATACAATTGGCAGTCAAACACCAGATCAGCTAGAGCAGATCAATGATCCAGGATTCAAGGAAATGGTTGAGAAAGATCAGGGAACACATGGCAGAGGTTAGATCACCAATCCTCCAACTGCCAGCATACCTCAAACAAACTCATGCATTCGACTGCTGTTGCATTTATTTATTGTGATGTTGTTAGAGTCCATTCGCCAGAAAACCTTAACAAACTCTAGATGTTCAAGCAGAAGTTTCCAAATCGAATTTACTTGGATTTGTTGTTCTGTTTGTTTTAGAAACAATTTACAGGTGTCAATATTTTGTTGTAACTGTTTTTCTATTCTTAGCAAGCAGAGTTAAAGCTCAAATCTTCTGAAGATTGAGATATTTTTGTATTTATACACCTGTAAAAGGAAGAACAAGGGTTCGAGAGCTGAGAGGAAGGGTTCGACCTGTGATTTTTTGTGGGTTGACTGTGGGCTGTGCTTGGCCATAAAATTTTTCTCTGTAATCATTAAAGGACTGATCAGTAAAGGACATGTTTTTTTACAGGATTCCTGTGTGGATGTGTTGGTGGCGTTCTTTCTCTGTTGAGTATTTTTCCTGTGTTTTTTTTTTTCGCTTGTTTTCAATTTCTCATTGTCAGAAGATAGTAACAGAGCAGAATTTATTAGCGAATACTCTGTATCTTCTCTTTTGACAATCTAAATGTTATTCATCTAAAAAGCCCAGTTTAGGAATTCTTAGCTGCTCCTTGATTGGTTTTTTCCTCCCCTAGTTCTTCCTCAAATCGACACCATCAAAACTTATTCTGATCCAATATTTTCGCTACCTTGCCCTGTGTAAGAGATTTGTCCAGATCTGAGTATGAATTACATATTTAAGCGCAAACCCCATTTGCCCAATGGCCCTCCTTGCTATCCCAAACTAACCATTTAAAAATAAAAAACCGCATACTTTCATAGCTAGCCTAAAATCCATCCCATACAAACCAAATTAAATCGAAAAGAGAGATCCCTCTCTGAGTCTTGGAGGGCTAGATCCAAGACTCCAAGCGGTTCGAGGTTACCTTTGTGATTGCCTCCACAGCCTTGGGAGAATCACATAGTGCTAACAGTGAGTACTTCAATAGGTTGGAGGAGTTCACCTATGAGATCTTCATTACTCTCGGAGATGACGCTAAGTACAAGGCCACATGATACAAAATAGTCAAGTTCCAGAGGGAGTCAAGTAAAACCTTGTCCATTTGTGATGTTTTATATGTTCCAGGACTAACAAAAAATTTGATCTTTGTATATCAGTTGGAATACATAGGACATGTGGTGACTTTCTGTAAAGGGAAGGTCTACATACATCCAGAGGGCTCTAGCGTTAGCTTGAGCAAAGTCATTGGAGTGTGGATCAAGAAGCTCTACATGTTATAGTTTGAGCCAACTCATGCTTTAGTGAGCACTTGTATGAACAATGGTCAAGATTTGGGTGAGATATGGCATAGAAGGATGGCACATTTTCATCATGGAGAAATCAAGGTGCTAAGGGAGTCAGTGGATGTACCTCCAATGTTTAGTTCAGATCAACATAAAGTGTGCAAAGGGTGTACTTTGGGCAAGTACACCAAGACAATTTTTGCTAGCAGTGACAGTAGGTCCAAGGGCATATTGGACTTAATTCATTCAGATGTCTGTGGGCCCATGTCAGCAGTGTCCATTGGAGGGGCTAGTTACTATGTCACCTTCATTGATGACTATTCTAGGAAGACCTGGATCTATTTTATGAAGACCAAGGATGAGGTCTTCAATCGGTTCCAAGAGTTCAAAGCTCTCGTGGAGAACCAAAAGGGCAGAAAAATTAAGGTGCTTAGATCAGATAATGGAGGAGAGTATACCTCGAGTGTCTTCAATAATTTCTGTGCAAATTTGGGAATTAAGAGAGAGTTGACTGTGCCATATAATCCACAACAGAATGGTGTGTCAAAAAGGAAGAATAGATCTATAGTAGAAGCAACACAGGCTATGTTGCATGGTGAGGATTTACCCATGTTTCTATGGGATGAGGCATGCAACACTACAGTCTATATGTAGAACAAGAGTCCACACAAATTCTTGGGGAGGATGACACATGAGGAGGCGTTCACAGGGAATAGAGTAGATATTGGTCACTTGTGCATCTTTGGGTGCTTGGTATACTGTGATGTTCCAATAGAGAAAGGAACCAAGCTAGAGCATACTGCAAAGAAAGGCATCTTAGTCAGTTACATTGAGACCTCAAAGGCCTATAGGGTCTACATTCCAACATTGAGGAAAACAATGGTGAGATGAGATGTGAGATTTGAGGAGGACAAGGCTCTCAAGAAGTTCTGTGGACAAATTTCAGAAGAAGCACAAGTTCAAATCTTACATAAGGAGGAGGCTACTCAGCCAGGGCCCTAGACTTAGAAGGCATGAGTATGAGAAGCTTTCCAAAGAGTTGGATAGAGAAGAAAGTTTTTTTTTTTATCTTGATTCAAATTTTTTTTTTATCTACTAAGCTAGTATCACTTCCATGATTTCACATGATTTCTGTGCTTTTTTTTCCAAGTCTTAAATTTTCAATAAGATTTTCATGTGTTCGATACTAACAAATGGAAGCCATCCTTATTGTTTGAGTCTTACCTATGCATATTTTTCAAAGTCCTAACATTTTTATAAGAGTTTCATGTGTTTGATACTAAGAAGTGGAAGCACTTGTAAGAGGTATAAAACATATATAGAAGAAACAAAGAACATGAAAATTACTAAACATATGATATATCTCAATAAATTATCACATAGCAAAGCCTGCATTAATAAATAATCACATAACAATTCATCAGCATTAAACATAACCAGAATTGATGGCTATATAAACTATATTGAAAGGAGAAATCACATCTAATCTGATGAACTGGTCGACATAGTTGGAATGGTTGCCCTTGAGTTCTCCTTTGAAGTTGTATGACCCTCTGTTTGTCCTGAGATTCCCTCACTTGACAAAGAAAGTTCTTAAAGTACCTGCCAAAATCATTCAACCTCCATAAATATCTACAAAATAAATACATGTCATATTTGTAGCGCATTATTTACTCTAAGATGCATTTTTATGAGAGTGTTAGAACATACATGAATGAGCTCCTCTTGGTTTCGAGAATAATTTATTGGAGCCGCGCGTATAATATTGGATCAAACGACCTCCCTTGATTTGAAGTAGCAACAACGAAGTTAAAATTGACTTTGTTGTTGCTCCGTTGGATCGAGGGAGGTTTGCTCCAAGATTAAACAATTCCAATAGATTATTCTCTACTGAACAAGGCCAACCACATGAAGGCATAAGCTCTTATGGCCCCTCCCCTCCCCTCCCTCGCATCACTCTTAATTCCCCAATACCCAATATATTTTCTACTAGAAAATATGCATTGAAAATATTCAAAACTGATAGAATGTGATTTTAAAGCTATGCAAGAAATCTAAGCTAAAATAAATACAAAGTTGTTTGTTTTCAATTTGCTTTGAACATAAGAACTAACCATCTATATTTCATTTTTTTCCAACATGAGTACAAAAAAGTATTTCATAGAAAATAGATTTTATAAATAGTTATTAAAATATTGTACATCATCATTTAGTTTTAGCCGACCTCTTCTTCTTAGCTCTAAAATTCCTAAGCATTTCATCAATATTGATGTCTTCTCTTCAAAATTTGATTGTGCTTACGTCCTCTCACGCAGAGCACACCTAGTCATGGGGTAATGGAGGCTACTGTGATGAGGCATCACCTACAAAAACAAAAAATATAAAATTTAGATGGCTAGTTTTTAAATATCACTGAACTAGTTTAGTAATATTAAAAAAAACACCTGCAATGTCATTATTTACCTAGTTCACTGGTCAACACTGTTGGAATGGTTGCCCTTGCATGATCCTCTTCAACTGTATGACCCTCAAGTACAACATTCTCTGCCATTGAAACCACAAACTTTATAAGGACAATCATAAATGTATAAGTAAAGAAAATTAGAAGTACAAAATGTATAACTACAAAATTATTAAGTATATGATTAAAATACAACTATATTACTTTCATGTGCCTTAGTCATAGCACCATCGTGGGGCTGCACCCCAGTGGAATGAGACTGCATGGGAGAACCATCTTCTGGTTGCAAACCACTATCAACGCACTGCTCTCCAATACTACTTAATGGGTTGGTTGACAATGATGCTCCCCTGATTAAAACAAAGTTGTAACACATTAAATTTATCAATGATATCAAACATGAATGTATTATATTAATAATGAAAGGTTAATGTGGATTGAATTTTATTTACCTTATCCTACAAAGTGGTTTTTGGTAACTGCCCAAGCTTTTCTGGTGTTCAACTACAACTTTATAGCCATACTTGTAACCAAGCTGGAGGTCTTCCTCCATGGTTTCAGTACCAAACTCATCACCATGCATTGCATAAGAGTATGCATTTTTAATGTTATTGGCTACAATTACCTAAAAGTTTGAAGGCAATACAAATAAGATATTTGGGTACTTAGAATTCGTGATTGCAACTTCAAGTAGCCGCCTTGGCCTAGCATGTGCTGGCCACATTTGGCAAGCCTTGCTTTTGTTGCCTTTGAAGTGTCGGTAAACCTATCACAAAAAGTTTCAAGTATGTTAATATATACAACACTTTTATTTAGATCTAAAAAATTTAAAAGTATTGGATTGAAATTGTAATTTACCTTCTGGGACCAGAGGGTGTTTTTCCTTCATCTGTCAATTTATTTTCTTTTGCATCCTCAATGAGGGCCTTCCACTCCCTCTTTGTAATCATTAGAGGATGCTCGTACCCATCATTTTGTTTCAAGTGCTTCCTATAGGTTTCTCGCGTATATTTTAAATATTGGCCAGCTGCGGTGGTGGCCAATGTTTTATTAAATATGTCTACACCAAAAAGGCTTTCAAGATAATCCATCAATTCTTTTTTGAGGTCTAAATTCTGGGAATTATACCTCTCCCATATGGTGGGCCCAAAAATTAGAAATGCCTTGTTCTCCAAGACCCTATAAAAATCATTGTTCCCTACACGTAAAAATATTACATGATTATTAATTTAAAAATAATAATTTAGATGATTTATGTTTGTCTACATAGAGAACATGAAACAATTAAAATTTTAAAAATTACATGGGAATTTAACTTGCTTTAATGGAATCCCTTCCTCATTGACCATAAATGTGCCTTTAAGGGTCCCCGTGCTGGTCACACGTCTTGCTTTAGGAAAAGCAACCATATAGTTGGCCAAATCATCAGCCTCATCTCCACCACCACCACCAGAGCCTACCTGTGTGGCTTTCCGAGGGTGCGTGTCATGGCTCCCACCTAATGGTTTGGAAGGTGGAGATCCGAATAGTTGCGTCCTGAAAGGTATACAAGGGCCTGCATCAGTACCTTGTGGTGTCTGTGCAACACCACTACTACCGACACCATGCATGTTGGGGTTAACAGGATCCAAAAATCTCTATATAAGAAAGAAAACCTTTTTTCATTTAGATAATGTAAAAGTTAAAAATCAAGCTTTCATAATTGATCTTATGACATAAAATTAAAACCACTTGAAATTATGGTTATTATATTATATGTGCTAATCCTTGTCATAACTTCTCTTATTCTTTCTTTGACTTCAGGGGTTTGATCTAGAATGTCTAACAAGTGAGCGAGTTCCATGTTTGCTTGATTGATATATTTTTTTATTAATACCATAGGGTCAGGGGATGCATACAAATCCCTTTCGTTGAGCGAATCATCATCAACATCATGGCCCACCGACTACATATTTCAACAAAATAAATGTTATTTAAGTTATGTATACAAATAAAATAACCGATCGCCACAGAAATAAAATGCACATTAAATGCAATTCAAAAATTGCTGTTCATTTACCTGTTCTGAGGATATTGATTTACCATGATCAACCTGCCACATTATAGTAAAATTAGAACCGTGATCATGATCATGAGAAATAAATTCAAATGTATGAGAAATAAAGTTAGTTCATGAATATGCGCGGGACAAAAACATGGCATGCTAAAAACATTTAAGTAAAGAGTGACTAAAGAACACAATGAAAATCATAAAATAAAAGAGTTATTGCTTACAGGTTGGGTAATACAATATACATACCGCCCCCATAATAGCAACGTCTATATCTATTTGATTCAAATTGTAATCAATAAATAACTCTTCCCCTCCAACTATTGATTTTATTGCACATATAAATACATGATTTCCTTCATGCCCCTCAAATACGCAATTGGGTTGCTTATTTTTGGTCGCGGGTTGTGCATTGTTTATAAACCCTGCAATATTCCCTGCTGCTTTTGGCCTTCCGTCAATATAGATAGTTTCTCCTTTATTTTGATTATTGTCTTTTACCTATATATAATTTACAACCAAGCCATATATTTGCATACTTTTTATATATTGGACTAGTTGTAACCAATATTTGTAGATATAACAAGGTCTGACATAATCCATCAATTCAGTTAATCAACTGTAACATACATTTATGCCATCCATAGGAAAATAACCCCAAACCATGTAATGACGATGGAGAAATCCGATATATCCTTTTGTTTACACAAAAATCAATGTTTATTTCAGGAAGATCCTTGGGCACCCATCGTTTCACTATATGTTTGTACCTCAAGGGCACATTGATGTCATCTATGCTCTCATGATCATAAGAACATGATCCTCCTTTCGCAAGAAAAAAATCCATGCGTCTATGGAATTTTCTTCTGATCTTCTCACCTCTAGTTGATCTCTGCCTGTTAGACCTACTAGATGTCTTACTTTCCTCTATTCTATTTGAACTTCCCTCACTCAATGAAGATAGATCTGACAAAGACCTATTTTCTTGTATGTCCTATAACACCATAAAATGAGAGAAACAATCAATCAATGTCCCATACAATATATATAATTAAATTGCATAGATAAAACACTTATTTTTAAACAAAACCGTTCCAATGAATTGTTTTCATATGAACACTATCTCACTACCCAACCATAAGCATCCAGTGTAGATGAAAGAATGCATAGTGGTCTGCGTTCCCCTTTGTCGAAGTGCCATTTAGGACATTTGACAAATTCAATAGATCTTTGTTTGGCAAAACCCACAAAGATGAACGTGAGGTATTTGCAAGGTTTTGACTGTGTGGAGGGCACACCACAGATTTCACAAAAAACATTTTCTAATCCTTCACCGAAGCCTGCACATCTCTTTGAAAGATGTTCTTTTAGAACAATGTGAAGGGACAATTTTGATGGCTGGTTATAAATTATTGCACCGATAAAACAAAGCTTTAGTTTAAACGTTATAATTTTTTGTTCTTTTCAGAGTTTTTTGGACATATTATTTTGGTTGGAAATTGTTGGATCTTGGTTAAATCTATATAATTCGAGATAATGATGCTGCTACTGATGGCCAAAATTGCACAAAAGAGGGCTCATTGGAAAATATTAAGGCATGGAATCTAATGAAAGGTTATCATGAGGTGAAGATGTCAATATGACATGCATTAATGGTAGGGATGACATGCATTGTCACATTTAAAACTCACCCCAACAATGAGAAAATTTGGGGAAAATGGTGCATGGTTTGGTTTGTTCAAGCATGAACCTAATGCAATGGTGATTGACTGTAATAATGTTTCCAACATGGCATAAAACACTATAAATGACTATGGGACATGATAGCAATTTCAATAAAATTCTTGAACATGTGGGACACGAATGACATCATTTTCTCTTCATTATGTTGAACATAAGAGAGAAACTCCCGAGACTACAAAGGCATGTTCTTCTAATGGTGATGTATTTGTTAAAGGCTATTTGAATGTTGGGGCATTCTTCATTGATGATATGCATACAGTTGATCATGTTCACAAGGAAGAGACCTTGGAATCATATGCCATTAAAAAAAGTTGAAAGTTGTAATCAAGTAATCAAAATTGGAAAGAAACTAAACTTTTCACCTGTTAATGTTGTTGGAATGACATTGTGGAAGGAGATAAAAATGTAATTCTTATATATCTGTGGCAATTGATGAAAATGTAAAGGGTGAGAATGAGAAATAAAATAGGTTGAATGCAACCTATATAATCAATGTGGCAAGGAAGATTGGATGCTCAGTTTTCCTCTTGCCTAAAAACATTGTTAAAGTTAATCCTAAAATGATACTAATTAACTGCAAGCATTATGCTTTGAAGCTGCTGGAAAGTTCAATGAAGCATGTGCAATTCTAGATAGAATTAGGGATGAGGGATGCATCCCAAAGCCAATAATTCTTCACTGACATTCTTTGTAAAAAAAGAAAACATATGGGGCTTGTAGTTTGTTTACTACGATACAAACATGTGTAGACTGAGTAGATTTAATGTAAATTTTGTTTTAAGTGTCCCTTGAACACAAAAATGGAAGTCATGGAATGCTTCCACTCACATGTGTATATTTTGAGGAATGGAATGTTGGAATGTTGGAGTGTTCATGGTAGGTGTTATCCCACATATCTATGTGGATTATACAAGGGATATATTTGAAGAGATCCCCTAGGTTTTACTATCCTAATTGGTCTATTAGGTATAATTCCTACATTAAATGTATAGATCCCTTGCCAAATTGTCAACACACTATGTTTGATGTAGAGTGTTCTAGGGATGAAACAAGAGGCCACAACATAGAGTTGGTCCAACTAATCCCAAATGGTAGAAGTAACGATATAGTTTCCTCACAAGCTTCCACTACAATTCCATAATAAAAAGTTCCCACAATTCACCCTTATTTCTAAAATAGAAAAAAAGGCTCAAAGGAAGCTATGTGGGGAAATGATGATAAGGATTTCCATGTTCCAAATTTTGAGCCAACAAATAATGGTTGGGGCCATTTCCATGTGATGAGTTGTAACACCATTCCATGATAGTGACACATAAAAGATTAGTCTTAGTATAGGGACTCATACCATGGCTAGTAAGATCATTTGAGCACTAGGAGTTGTAAGTTGGGGGTTGTGAATGATAAGGAATGAATGAAGATCATATGGTGATTTGTGTATGACTTCTTGATTACCTTCTTTTTGTATGGATATTTTTGATTCTATATGAATTGGTTTTGTATGCTACATAGACATTTTGCATTACAAAAATGATATATATCAAGGTTTATTAATATTCAATCTTAGTACATTTGAGAACCCACAGATGATAGCTACACATGCATGCCCTCACATATTTTCTCATATTTTGGGCATAAATTTTCCTCTTGGCTACAATTCTAACTAGCTTGAACAACAAGAAGGAAAATGCAACCACAATACTAAATATATACTCTATCAACTATGACTCTATTTATACTTGAAAAGAGTCCTATCTAGCCCATCTAATCAATCCCTTGATTGGTGGGAGTTGTTACTTAATTACCTAATTTATTGCATGTTGTTCAAGGAACTATTAACCTCCTTTGTCAATTCAAATCCTCAAGATTAACAAGATATTGAATTTCATAGGGTCTTTATGACTGCCTTTAAGTGCTAGCAATTTTGAAGGTTGTGAAGGGACAATATCCCTAAAATTTGTCAACCATTAAAAAAAGTGGTCTATGCCAATGAATGAAGGAGATAAAATTTTCATGTGGGTTAAATCCATTCACCATAGTTGCACTATTTCCTGCTTGTGAACCATGTTAAATTAAAGATTCAAATCACACAAAACCATAAAAACACTTAATATCAATCATATATCAAATTCACATTTAGATTAAGTAATACCACATTTTATTATATAAGAATGAGTCATAGTATCTACATCGGTCATCACAAGTGATAATTTGTTCCAGGAAGGTCTTGGCTTATGAGGAAAAATGTATCAAATTTGGACATAATGTGGGCCATGGAAAGTGACAAATTGAAGGCCCATCACCACCCCCCAATTGTATGTTTAGAACACCTCTATCTAAAAAAAAGAAAATTTCCTAATATGATGATAAGGAGTTCCATGTTCCAAATTTTGAGCCAAAAAATAATGGTTGGGGAAATTCCCATGTGATGAGTTGTAACACCATTCCATGGTAGTGACACATAAAATATTAGTATTAGTAGAGGGACCCATGCCATGGCTAGTGAGATAATTTGAGCACTAGGAGTTGTAAGTTGGGGGTTGTGAATGTCAAGGAATGAATGAAGATCATATGGTGATTTGTGTATGACTTATTGATTACATTCTTTTTGTATGAATATTTTTTATTCTATATGAATTGGTTTTGTATTGCTACATAGACATTTTGCATTACAAAAATGATATATATCAGGGTTTATTAGTTGTTCAATCTTAGTACATTTGAGAACCCACACATGATAGCTATGTTAGACAACTGAGAGGGGGGGGGGGGTGAATCAGTTGTCACCGTGCTTAAACAATTATGCTTATTTTAAACTCTTTGCAGAGCACTTAATGACAGTCACAACAATGCAAGGAAGTAAGCAATAGAACATTCAACATTATTCACAGATATGAGATACACAGAGACAAATATTTCCCGAGGAAACCCACAAAGGGTAAAAACCTCTTCTTCTTTATATGATAAGTTATCTTTAAATTCTGTACATTATCATACTTATGAGCACCAAATCATAATGAGGTTACAACCTCTATTTTGCAAACTGCTACTTGCTGAGAGCTCCAACTAGAAGGAAGCACCAACTCCCTGGTTTCTCTAGCACCAACTAGAAGGAAGCACCAGCTCCCTGGTTTCTCTAGCACCAACTAGAAGGAAGCACCAACTCCCTGGTCTCTCTAGCACCAACTAGAAGGAAGCTACAACTCCCTATGTTCAAGCACCCACTTGAACCTATGAGGACTCCCTAACACCTCCCTACCACCCTGGAATATGAATCTTTGTTACCGAAACTTATTACAGTGATATCATGTTCATCAATGGCTTACCAGTTTCATAATTGTTATGCTACACTGCCTTGCTTTGTCTGCCTCAGTGTCTTCATGCACCCCTCCTTGTGCTTTCTATTCTTTTTCCTTTTATGCTCTGTGCACCATGTGCCTTCAATGCACCATTCCTCTTCTATGCATTTCTGCTGCTGTGCTCTACGTCCTTCTTCACACGTCAATCACCCTTAAAAACAACCCCCATCTCTTCTTTGTTCCACATTCTTATAGTCTCTGTGCTCCTTGTGCATGCAATATGCCTCCTCCTGCATGCTCTCACCACGCCAATGTACTCCACATCGGGGTGTTCACTACTACTTCACCATACCACCACTTTCCTCCTCAAACATCCACTTCTCTCTCTATTCTACATGTCCTCCTCATGTCGAGTTCTCTGCCTGATCATCATTGCAACTCTTCAGCTTCTCTGGTGGTTCAATCCACGCATCCAACATCACTGGGTGTTATGCTGAGATTCCTTAGCTTGTCTGGCAGTTGAGACTCTTCGTCTTCTTCATCATAGTTGAGCTCATTCTCTCTGTTGCAGTTACAGGCTTCAACGCTCTTCCATCTGTCAATCACATCTAAGAATAGTCTTCATTCCACTGGAAGATGCCTCGAGCGTCTTCATCTTCTCTGGCGATCACATTGAGGCCTCTTTGATTCCTCTGGTAGAAACCATCAGTCGTTTCTAACAGTTACACTCTGAAGTGAAACAGTAGCCCTCCGATCATATTCAAAATCACCTACACCATTGGATTGACTCCATAGGGTCTTGCGTTTATTTCACCATTTCACACTTTGACATTTTGGTGGTGAAGATTTATTTATGCTCCATGTCGTGGTCCCCGAAACTCCGAAATGAAGCTTACTGCTTCGATCTCTTCTCTACATCTCTTCGATGATGTGACCATAGAGATATGACCACTCTCCAATCAAACAAGAATTTCTATCTCCAGATCAATGGTCCACGATCAGTGGTGATCGAACGACTATCCTCTGCCCTGAGACTTCGGCCTTCGGGACTTTGGGGGAGTGATGAAGCTAAAAATCCCAAAGAAAAAACTCCCGGAGTGAGATCACTCTTGCGTCACTCGATGACATGTTGTGACCCGAGTGGCTGCCATGTGTCACTCAAAATTGTGATTTCCAGTGGCCTGAAATGCCAAGTCAACTCGACACTTGTCGTTGTCTAATCATGCCACATGTCAATACTGACATAGTCTTCCACCTATCCTTTCTGACGTGGTCTGCCATATTCACCTTCTCGATCTGACGACCAAGATCACTTCACGATTTCGCATATCATGATTTCGACATTCTTGTTGTGAATGTTCTCAACATCTCCAAGTCCCGGTCTACGAAACTCCAAAATGGAGTCTTTGTTGATGTGCTTGTTTTGGGATTTCGGCGTTTCACATTTCGCCGCTTCGAGACTATTGTGATGAAGAGTCTCGACAATTGACTCTTCCAACTTCCGGTATCTGAAGCTCCAAAATGGAGTCGGATCAATGGTCCAGATCAAACCTTGATTTGACGACTAATTTATTTCGTGATTTCGCATATCGAGAGTTTGAGAGGTTAGGGAACCTCGTTCCTTTGACTTTCCAGTCAACGAAAGGATGATCTTTCACCATGTATCCTTCTTAGATCGATGGTCCATATTGGTCCTCGATCCAATGGTTTAGGTTATATCGCGATTTCACATTTTGCGACTTCGGGACTCCTGTAGTGGGAGTTCTTGACATCTCCAACTCCCGGTATCCAAAATCCCAATATTTGAAACTCCGAGATGGAGTCGGACCAACACTTCAATATTTCCATTTGATCATCGTTGCACTGCTGGTCTTCCTTGCCTGCCTGTTTTCCATCAAATGAACAAGCACACTCTTTCACTCTGCGTTAATTCCTCCTGAGCTTACTTTGTTCATGTTTTTCCATCGATGCATACTTTGATCTTGCCATCAATGACAAGCACACTCTTCTTGTTAAACATGCTAACAATCCTCTGCACTATCTCTTTTGATCTTATCAATCTTGCTCTACTGCGTCTTCCCAAAATGCTTCTGGTGCCCGCCTGGCACATTCTTCCTGTACTTAAGCCATCGACGTTGTTGTACTTTCCATCAATGGAAAGCATACGCTGCCTGTAAAACATGCCAACAATCTACCCCTTTGGCATTGATGGCAACAAAGGCACCTGGACCTGTTATTTTCTCCCCCTTTGACATCAATGCCAAAGAAAACATGCTTCCCCTGAGCTGTTGTAGTATTTTTCGGAGGTATCATATATTCAATCAATAGAAACTCCCCCTAACAGGATGGACTCTCTTAGATGTGAGACAGGATGACACCCAACTTTTGTCAGAGATATTCAAATGGTGTCTTGGCTAGGGGTTTAGTAAAGATGTATGCAATTTGTTCTATGGTTGGAATGTAATGGACCTGAACAATCTGATTGGTGACCTGCTCTCTTAGAAAAGGGTATTTTATGGGAATATGCTTGGTCTTGGAGTGGAATACAGGATTCTTGGACACACTGATGGCACTAGTGTTATCACAATGAATTGGGATCGGTGCAGTGTATTTTACCTCCAAGTCTGCAAGTGTCTGAATCATCCATAATACCCGAGTGAAACAGGTAGCAACAACAATGTACTCTACCTCTGTGGTTGATAAAGAAATGGAACCTTTCTTTTTCTCAACCATGCTACTAGAGAATCTCCTAAGAAGAATGCACCTCCACTCGTGCTTTTCCTTTCATCCATGTAGTTAGCCCAATCAACATCTGAGTAGATTGATAATTGAAAATTTTGATTCTTAGGATACCATAATCCATAGTTCATTGTTTCTTTCAAATATCTGAATATCCTTTTGACAGCTAGAAAATCACTCTGTTTAGGTGCAGACTGATATCTTCCTACCATTCCAACAACATGGATTATGTCTGGATGAGATGTTGTGATGTATAGAAGACTGCCTATCATTGACCTATATGAACTTTGATCAACATTAGGTGAGTCATCATCTTTGCTTAATTTGCATCCAGTAACCATAGGTGTGCCCACAGGTTTAGAATCTTCCATTTGAAACCTTTTCAACATTTCTGTTAGATATTTTTATATAGAAATGAACATCCCTTCAGACCTCTGAGTAATTTGCAGACCTAGAAAAAATGACAGTTCGCCTATCATAGACATTTCAAACTCAGACTCCATGGAAGAAGCAAACCATTGTACGAATGAATCCTTATTACATTCGAAGATGATTTCATCTACATAGACCAACACGATGAGCAAATCATTATCCTCTGTTTTGATATATAGATTGTTGTCAACTGTTCCTCTCTTGAACCCTTTGTCTTTGGGATACGTATCCAGTTTGTGATACCAGGCACAAGGGGCTTGTTTTAACCCATATAAATATTTCTTCAGCTTGCATACTAAGTCAAGGTTATCAGACAATTCGAAACCCTCTGGTTGTTCCATATAGACTTCTTCACTTAAATCTCCATTTAGAAAAGTTGACTTGACATCCATTTGATAGACTTTAAACCTTTTATGACAAGCATAGGAAAGAAATATTCTGATAGCTTCTAATCTTGCTACGGGCGCAAGTGTTTCATCAAAATCCAGTCCTTCTATTTGAGCATACCCTTTACAGACTAATCTTGCTTTGTTCCTGACAACTTGTCCCTTCTTATTCAACTTATTCTTAAAGATCCATTTGGAGCCAATGATATTTTTATCTTCAGGTCTATGAACCATCTCCCACGTATTGTTTTTCTCAATATGATCAAGTTCATCATTTATTGCTTTAACCCAATGGTCATCTTTGCTAGCTTCATTAAAATTCTTGGGTTCCAGCATGGATATGAAATCTATATGTGATTGTTCGGTGTTTTTGATAATCTTTCTCCTGGTTTGTACACCTTTGTCTTTTTCACCAATTATCTGACTAGCAGGATGATTCTTTTGAGTGATTCTGGAGGAGGAATTTGAAGTTGTCTGCTGATTTGAGTCTGTCTGAGTAATTGTGTCTTCATCTGATTCAGAGTCTTCATTTTTTGATTCTTGGACCTGTTCATATTCAACTTTAGCTGTGTCCTCTGTAGAAGACTCATTACTGTACACCTCTCTTGCTGGGATTCCTTCATCAACTTTTATGTCAATACAGTCAAGCATTTTATGCAGCCTCTTATTATAGCACCTGTATCCTTTACTGTTTGTAGCATACCCTAAGAAGATACCTTCATCATCCCTGTCATCATATTTTCCAAGGTTCTCATCATTATTCTTTATGTAACATTTACTCCCAAAGACTTTGAAGTGTTTAATTGAAGCAGGTCTCCCATACCACAGTTCATAAGGTGTCTTGTCACTTTGTGGTCTGAGGTGGGCTTTGTTAAGAACATGGACTGCTGTGTGTATTTCTTCTACCCAGTAGGTTTGACCAATGTTCTTATCATTCATCATTGACCTGGCCATTTGCTGCACTGTTCTGTTTTGCCTCTCAACAACTCCATTTTGTTGTGGAGTTCTTGGGATTGTGTATTCTCTCTTGATCCCATGCTTATCATAGAATTCCTTGAAATCACTTGACATAAAATCTCCTCCTCGGTCTGATCTTACTACCTTTAACCTCTTGCCTGTTTGAGTCTCAGTTAAAGCCTTAAATATTTTAAACTTCTCAAATGCTTCAGCTTTTTCCTTGAGAAAGGAAACCCAAGTAAGTTTGGAGTAATCATCAATAATCAACATGAAGTAGTTTTATTTCCCTGTGCCTTCCTGTCTTGATGGTCCATATAAATCCATATGAACTAGTTGGAGTGGTTTCTCTGTTGAAGTAAAGCTCTTGGACTTAAACTTTGCCCTGGTTAGCTTTCCTACTTGGCAGGGTTTACACATAGAATCTTGGGGCTTTGATATTATCGAAAGATCTTTTACTACCTCGAGATTTTTGAGTAAAAGATCTTTTACTACCTCGAGATGTCCAAGTCTCCTATGCCATAACCAACTTTCATCATACTTTCTTAAGTGGCATTCTTCTTTTTCTTCTTTTAACACATAGACATTGTTTTCTGTTCTTATCCCTTTTACAACTAGCTATCCTAAATTCACAGATTTTATTCTACAATATTTAAAGGTAAAAACAAATTCACATCCTCTATCACAAACTTGAATGACACTAAGAAGATTATGTTTCAGACCTTCTACAAGCAACACATCTTGAGCTTTCCCTTTGCCATTACTCAAACTTACCATTCCTTTACCTTTTATTTTTCCTGGTGCATCATTTCCAAAAGTTACATTCCCTGATTTTCTTTCCCTTAGAGTTAGAAACTTACTTTTGTCTCCAGTCATATGTTTGGAACATCCACTGTCAATATACCAGGGATTCTTTTGTCTTTGGGTTGATAACACTAGTCCACACTTGTCATCTGCTTTCTTCTTCCAAACCTTGACATTTTCAGTAGTGGGGATCAAATCTGTCTTGTAATTCCTAAAGCGAAAATATGCAGCTTTATGTCCATAGTTATGATAGATGTAGCATTCAATCTCATTGTTCAAAAGGTCAAAGTTATTGTTGCAACGTTGTCTACTCATTGATTGTTTATTATTTCTTGACCTCCTTAGTTGCATGTCTCTGGACTTAATTTGGCAATTTGCAATCTGTGATGGTTTGTTACTTGGCTGTATCATTCTTTGTTGTGGTAGATATTTATTCCTTTGAAAGCTTAATTGCTCATGTCTAAGTCTTAAGGAACAATTTACAACTTTATGACCAAAGTTAGAACAGTAGAAACAATATCCATAGAAAAATTATTTGTACTTGGAACATGGTTGTCTTCTTTGAGAAAATCGATTTCTTCCATGCTGATGATGTCTTTGAGCAGGGAGTGCATTATTTCTTTGTTCTACAGATTCATTCATGGCACCTTTTTCCTTACTCGTCCTGGGTGACTGATTTTCTTCCTTTGTTTCTGCAGGTTTGTTGTTGTCGTTGGTTGTAGATTTGACAAACTTGATGGGTTCTTCGTTTCTTGGCTTACCACTACTTGATCCCTCTTCATAACCCAAACCATTTTTCAGCTTTGGATTCCTTTGATGATTTAGAATGGTGGCTAATCCTTCTGAGGCTTTGATACTTGACATGTTCTGATTATACAGGGCTTGAAACTTCTCCATCTCTTTCCTAGTTTTCACTACTTCTTGTTCTAAGGCTTCACATCTTGCCTTCTTTTCTGATAACTGTCGTTTCATAATGTCTTCGATTTTATTTGCCTCTTCTAATTCCACTTTTAGTAGGAAAAAGTCTTCAATAGGTTCTTTACTGTCTTTCTCGAACTGTATCAACAATTGTTTTTGCTTTCTGTTCTTAATTCCGATTCTGTCAATCTCTTCCAGTGCACTGATAAGTTCTCCTTCCATATCAACCACAACTTCTTCTTCATTAGCCACACTTCCTGTGCTTTTATTATCATAATCCTCTTTGGCCATAAGTATGAAGTCATTTAGTTTATCTTCAATAGAGGAGTCATTGTCTTCATCATCTGAAGGATCATCATCATTGTTTACACAAAGACTATTCTTCTTAAAATTATTCTCTTTAAAGAAATTTCCGTGTTTGTGCTTCTCCTCATCATCACATGTCTGATCCTTTCTTTTGTGAGGAAATTTATTTTCAAAATGACCTATCCTACCACCGTTGAAACATTTGAAAGGTAGTTTACCTTTGTATTTGCGTGATCCCTTCTCCAGTCTCTTCACAAATTTTGCTTCAATTTCATCAGGCTTAGAATCCTCATTCTTGTATGCTTTAAATGATGCTTCTCTGGAGGTGGGTTTATCTTTAACTATTCTCATTTCATATGCAGTCAATGTTCCTAGAAGTTGATCAAAGTCCAAGGTTTTTAGATCATTAAGTTCTTCTATAGCAGAGACCTTCAGGTTGAACTTATCTGGGAGAGATCTCAAAATTTTCTGAACTAAAGAAGGTTCATCAATTTTTTCACCAAGTGCTTTCATTGCATTTACCATTTCTTCAACTCTCAGAAAGCATTTTCCAACAGTTTCATCTTCTTTCATCTTCAGCTGTTCAAACTATACTCTGTAGGTTTGAAGCTTGGCATCCTTTACCTTCTCATTACCTTCATAACTGCTAATGAGTTTGTCCCACATTTCTTTGGCATTTCCTAGGTGCATAACTTTTACGAATTATGCTTCTACAAGCCCACTCAAGATAACATTCATAGCCTTAGCGTTGAAGCTAAATTCTAGCTTGTCATCCTTATTAGCTAGTACAATTGGCTTTACATAACCAATATCTACCA
>ML785362.1:407858-421126 GCA_009831015.1 Picea engelmannii | reverse complement strand
TTGCATCTACTTACCTCATGTATTTTCCAAGATCATATATAACTTGTTTGAATTTTTTGCCAAAGTCATTTGGGAGAGATAGAGGTAGAAGATACTGTAACAATAAAAACAAATCGTTACTTGTTTCAAAACTAGACAAAAAAAGAAAAATCTCAAAAAATGTATACGACCAATATATAAATATGAATACTAAAATTATTAATTACCTTAATGAAGGTATCCCAATCATGTATTTTTACCCCACCAAATTCACCTTTCTTTGTTAAGATATTCTTTATGTTTGAACAAAAACTTGTGGGAAATTTAATTCTTTGAATGACCTCTTTTACACTATTGCTTTGCTGCTCTATTAATAACCATGGAAGGTTATTTTGGTCTCCATCGCCATTTGTTCGAATCACACTTTGTATTGCATGATTGTTTTTTTAAATGTCATTACAAATTTTGACTATTTTTTCTTTATCCCTTCTCCCATCTATGATTCACCATTAAATTTCTGTCACATTCTTCCCGATATGCATTGCATCAAACATATGAACTATTTTTAGCTTCTTGTAGTAAGGAAACCTCATGAATTGAGTGCAATAACATTTCATTCCTCGTGGAAGCCCATTATTACTACCTTCACGACGATGACATTGATGAAGCATACAAAAAATCAGAACACTATTTATCAAAAGTGGTAAAATAAATTGAATAATTAAAATAAAATTTCAAAACATGATTCCATTTATGTTACATAAACAAAATGCGTACCTCAAGGATTAATTCTGTCATATGCCAACTTCCATAGGTGAGGTGTCATTCTTTCTGGGTTTAGTCCAATCTCTTGTTTGCCATTGAAAATATCTTTTTTAGTAGTATGATACTTATGGTTCTTAGAGAGGAAGTGTCTATAGTTGTCAAACACCTCATTTACTAAACTTTTTGACCGATAAGGTTTCATCTTAGGACCACAAACTGGACATGCAAATTTACCCTTTATTTGAAGACCCACAACAAATGGATTAATGCAAATTATTAATATATGAAATGATTACTTAAACAACATGCATGATATCTTCAATTAATTATATACTGTTCAGGTGTGCAATATGGAACATTACATACCACAAAAATGTGTTAGTCCTGGGGCATCATGAATTGTCCATAAAAGTATTCCACAACATTGAAATCTCTTCTGCCCAATTGGTTTACAAATATCATACGTAGGGATGCCCTCCCATAACTTTAGTAGCTCATCGATAAGAGGTTCGATATACACATTCATATATTTAACTTGGTACTTACCTAATTGTTTGAAATTATACGAAATTACTACTATGGTATGCATATATACGTAAATAAATAAATAAAAGATATTATGAAAAAAAAAGAAAAAAGAAAAATTTAGATTCTAAAAATTAATGTAAACAAATACCTGGAACAATCATTGTCAACATTATGTGCTCCCTCTTTATTGACATCCAAGGAGGAATGTTATCGTTGATAACAAAAATAGGCCACACTGAGTAAACAAAACGAATCTCTCTAAATGGATTAACGCCATTGGTTGCCAATGAAAGCCTAACATTACGAGGTTCATATGTAAATTCTGGCCATTTTGCAACAATTTCCCTAAATGCATAACCATCTGCAGGTATTCGAAGAACGCCATCTTCAATTATATTTCATGCACGAGAATCCATAAATTGTGCTATGCTTTGGCACCTGAACAATCACTGTAAACGTGGAATTATGGGAATATGCCGGAGAACCTTTCGAGGCACCATTTTTGTTACTTAATCAGTTCGAATATCTACTGAAACCACATACTAAACATTTTGTTTTCAACACATGTTGTCCATAATATATAATATGATCATCAAGACATGAATCTATACTTTGATACTCCATTCCAATGTCTTTCATAATGGCATGTAAATCTCGATATGTGCGAGGTAAAATATTTGACGAGGGTAACATAAATTCACCTAAAAATCTAAAACATAAAAAATAACTAGTTAATGTAAAGAATGGTAATTGTAAATATTGCATTTTTATTTTACACATTAATTAACACTAAAAAAGGGGGGAAAAATTCAACCTTTATGTAGATGTGATGAAACATATTACATACCTTAGGATCTGTGTTATACAAGTGTTCGACAAATGATTCATAACCTTTAAGTTCACCAACAACAATTTAGTGGAGCAAATATTTTCTCTTGACCCTTTATAAAGTCGTTTATTTGTCTTTTCAATCAGAGGTTCATCATAAATACCATCACTACTATACCCATGGTCCTTCTCTAGATGACTGAATAAGTCTTGGAATATGTTTTTAAGGAAACTATTTGGAAAGTATAAATAAGAGGCAAGGCTCTCTCATTTAAGATCACACTTGAGCATACTGAATTCCTATAGGTGTCTGAGGTAAAAAAAGTATATCTAAGCTGAATTTCCGAGGGAAGGTGAAGAAAAGAAGGTCGGAATTCAAGGAAGGATAAATTCTTTTGATGCCGCTTTCTAAGGTATGCTATTTACAGGTCATCTCACGATTTTCACAATATTTATTTTTTCTAGAATGATTCAGACTATGAAATTTCTATGCCCTTGAGGAATCATATCCAAGTATATGTGGTAAAAAATTCATCTTGTGAGTCGTTGTATTTTTGGATATACACTCCGTGGAAAATAGGATTTGTGGCTAGTCCTGAAACTAGTCTAAAACAAGTGTTTCAGATAAAAACATCATAAATTCTTCATAACAGATCCAAATTTAGTAAGTCCAAATGTGTTGGTTAGCGTATAATATGTAGTATTTTGTGTAACCATTTCAGATTGATTCAACAAATATTCTGTGCGGGTCACACTCTACAAGGTCGCTCTCTAGAATAAGCCAAAATTCAAGAAGGTATGCCATTTTTGCTATAACTCCTTTTATGAGAGGTTCCAAGTAGTGAAACCTGGAGGAATTGCATAAAACAAATTGAAGAATATTGTGTATCAGTTTCATATATTTATTCATTACATGTACAAAGTTATGATTATTTCAAGTTAGGATTGTTGACTAATCCAAAACTAGTCATGTGAGACTAAATAAAAGTTTGATGAAAATGATAGTCTTTTGTTGTTAAAGTTAAGGAAGCTTTGCAGGTATGTGATCATATAAACCAGGTCTACTACAAACTTACAAGTCATATTTGGATGATGAAATTGATGAGTGATTTTAGTTAAGGTACATGTTGGGTACATGGTTGAGACAAGTAGTTGATGAGTTGGCACATACATGAGGTGTATAGTTGATGATGTTGGCAAATATTGATGAGTCGTAGTTGATGAGTAGTTGACACATGATTGGTACATACTTGGTACATGGTTGGTTGCACTTATTTATGATACAGGTTGATTACAGGTTGTTTGGTATAGGTTGGTGCATGGTTAATGCACTTGTTTATGGTACATGTTGATTAAAGGTTGAGGTACAGGTTGATGCATGGTTAATTCATGGTTCATTTTTATTGGTACATGTTTAAATCAGTGTATCTTACAGTGATAGTGTGACAGTGATTCCATCATTCTACTTCTAGGCGGTTGGATGGGGCAATGACAGGTGGTTGTAGCCACCTTCCAGTTGTAGTCGGAGAACATAGGGGGTTGTAGCCTCCTTCTAGTTGTAGACAAAGAATTGGGGAGTTGGAGCTTCCCTCAAGTTGTAGCCTGAGAAACTAGGGGGTTGGAGCCTCCTTCTAGTTGCAACTGGAAAACAAAGGAAGTTGGTGCTTCCAATGAATGTAATTCTTCAAGACATATAAGAAAAAACATTCCGTGGTTTTCTCCCGCTTTGGGTTTCCACGTAAAACACTGTTGTACTACGTATGTGTATGATTGTTCATTTATTCATTGCTCATTATTGGATGATAATTCTACATTGATATAACACTTGGATTATTTGGTTTAAGAAGGATTATAATTGCTCTATTACTGATTCACCCCCCCTCTCAGTAATCCAACAATTGGTATCATAGCCGGTTCCTTCAAAAATCAGTTTAACCACTGAAAGGTAGGTCATGGAGAGCAACAACTTGAATAAAAATGGAATACCATAGTTTGATGGACATAAGTATGATTTTTGGAGCATAAGGATGAAAACATATATACAAGCACATGGATTTGAAATTTGACAATCAATTGTAGATTGATACACAACACCAATAGTTCCACTAATAAATGACAAAGCAGTGAAACTCGGTCAGAATAATTCCAAAGCCATAAATGTACTTTTGAATGGTCTCAGTGAAACAATATTCACCAAAATTGCACATTATAAATCTGCTAAAGAGATTTGGGACAAGCTTCGAAATATTTATGAAGGAGATTCAAAAGTCAAAGCAGCAAAGCTTCAAACTTACAGAGGTCAGTTCGAACAACTAAAGATGAAGGAAGATGAGAATATTGCAGTGTACTTATTACGATTTGATGAAACAGTGAATGCAATCATAGAATTGGGAGAAGAAATCGAAGAATCTGTAATTGTTCAAAAGGTACTAAGATCTCTTCCTATGAGATTTGACCCTAAGATATCAACACTAGAAGAAATATCAGATCTAAACTCAATAAGCATGGATGAAATACATGGAATCTTCACAACATATGAAATGACAACTAAGCAAGAAAATCCAGATGTAAAAGAAGCAAATTTCAAAGCATCCAAAAGATCAAAGCAAAAGGAAAAGCAACAAGAAGAACATAGCAACAACAATGACGTCTTGGAAGATGATGAAGAAGTGGCCAACTTCGTCAAAATATTGAACAAGGGAACCGAAGGTAGGTATGGAGGTAAGCTTCCTTTAATTTGTTTTAATTGTGATGGTATTGGTCATTTTGCTAACAAATGTTCTGATAAGAAAAATAGAAATGATGAAGGTTACTCGAAAGGCAAAAAAACATATAAAGGAAAAATAAATACAAAGAAAGTTTTCAAGAAAAGCTTATGCACCAAAGAAGACATCTCATCATCAGATGAAGATGAAGTCTGTGACAGTGAGACGGGAAGAGTTCTATTCATGGTAGTAGAAGAATTTCATAAAGAAGATTCCGAAGAAGAATATAAATAAGCCAAAGAAGAATATGAAGAAGTCGAAGAAGAAATTGAAGAGGCAGAAGTTGACTACCGAGAAGAATTGATGTGTGCCATAGAAGTTATTAGAAGAGAAAAGAAGAAAAACAAGAAACTATAAGCGGAACTAGACAAGAAAGAAGACACTCAAGAACTAGAATAGATGATCACAAATTTAAAGGTTCAAATAGAACAAGATAAAAGAATTGAAGAAGCACACTGTAACACCCTGTTTCCCCCAAATTTGTAATTAATCATATTATAGGAATTACCATGCTAAAGCATGATGAAAATGTGAATGTATGATGTGAATGGACCTTATGAAGAAGGACGATGAATGTAATAACATTATGAATTTATATTGCAGAACTGCTGAGAGGGGATGTGCAAAAAAAGAGACCATGATGGTGGTGGAAGGCACCTGGAAAGGTGGCGTTAACTTCCACCAAGAATTAATACCGTATTTGGACTCCACTGGCCCGGAAAACCAAAAGCGGCTCGCTGGCCCTGAATTAAATGTCTCGCAGGCTGGTAGGTAGATGGCTTAATGAGGGATGGGGAGGTGAACCGCCTATCCGTAGAGCCATCATGACTGACCAACGCGAGGGTAATCGCGCCACACACAACCTCGCAAGAGGATAAGGCGTGGGGAAGAAGCGATTGGGGGGGCAGACGCGAGGGGAGAACTATGGAAATACACAGAGTGAGTGATAACAGAGAGGAAGGATTACAACCTTCACTCCTGGTCACTGGCGAATAGAGATGCAGTCTCACAGCATCGTGGTCTCAGCTCAGGGGTGGCTAGTGGTAAATCCGCTGGGAGTCGCTAAGCCTACGGTTGGGTGGAAACGAGCACCCCTCTCAGCAGTTGCATAACCCCTGGTGTTACTTTCTGATAAGTGCTTTGCCTTTGGCATCTTGAAATATATGTATGCTAACATTTATGGTCATAAGCTGTGAAACTGTGAATGATTTCATTATAAGGATGTCTGTATGGTATCTTGATCAGTTCTGATAGTTGTATGTTTAGATGGAAAGACTACATATGGCTTATGTTCTCTTAAATTGTTGTTTATATGCATACTGATCTAATTTAGACTTCATGTCTGGTCCTCGGGAGATAGATACCCTTATCTGCCTCAGATAGTGCCCTGGGTGAACCTCCCCATAGAGATACCCTTCTTGAAAAAGCCATCAAGAACCTGGAAGGAGGACGTGAATGCGCAAGGCCTTAAGAAATCCCTGATAATTATCAAATCAACGGACGTGATTCCATCGAGATATCTGTGGTCGCTCATGACCATCATATCGGAAGGAGAAGATGGATTTTCGAGTACCTTAACTTTGACAGGTATTGATCGATGGATGAGATTCCATCAGGAAGTCGGTGGTCACTCATGACCATTAGATTGGTAGGAGAAGGTAAGGTGTTAAAATGCCTTACCCCTTTGTTTTCTGTGTCTTCGTGAGCAGCGAGGAATTTGGGATTGTAGATCTCCAAGGTCCATGAGAGTATTTGGACCATGGATCTTTTCCATGTCCAGGGAGTCGTGGAAGAGTGCACGGGTAGGAACCAATAGGAGCCTTCAGATCTCGATTGAAAAACCCGACAACCGTTGGATTTGTCAGGAATTACCCGAGGGTTAAGACTCCAGTGTATAGGGGCGAAAAACCCCGGAATAGATCTAAGCCATCTGATTAACGGAGGCTGCGTGTAAAGAGATCACCCATTTCGGGAAATTGGGAGTCGGGAAATCGGGAGTCCCGCTGACAAGAGATCATGACTTTCCATTGTGGAAATCCTGGGATGGATCTAGGCTGTCCGATTGACGGAGGCCACACGTCGTGAGATCTCCCATTTCAGGAAATCAGGAATCACAGAATTGGGATTCCTGTTGACAAGAGCTTGGGATTCTCCATGGTGAGAACCCCGGGATAGATCTGAACCGTCCGATTGATGGAGGCGACGTGTTGAGAGATTACCTGTTTTGGGAAATCGGGGATTCGAGAGTTCCATTGACAAAAACTTAGGCTCTTGACTTGACAAATCCCGACCCATAATGACGAGACGATAACATGTGGCTAAGTCCTGATGAATGGACGAGATTCCTTCGAGGAATTCAGGGTCTGTAATGACCATCCGATGTGAGGAAGAGATATTGGCTTTAAGCTGGGGGTGAATGCGCAATTAGATAAGTGACGAGTAGATCTGGATGGCCAGAGTCCACCCGCCTAGATCTACGGATGAGGATGCCACTTAACTGCGCAACGGGGCCGTTCCTCATTGGATGTTCTCATGCCCTGTTGAGATTTGTTCCTATTGGCCATTTGTTAACCCTGTAGGGATTCGTCCCCATTGGCTGGTTGCTAGCCCTTTCGGGGTTCGACGGTTACAGAGTCGAACGATTAGACATTACTGTAGCGCCGAGGTGTAAAATACAAATAGGCACTGCATTCAAATTGAACCATGATCATGACCGCGATCACATGGGAACGAAGAAAGAGAGAAAGAGCTAGCTTGCGCTAGGCCTCCATAGGTAATTCGAGGGTTCTGATTCGGCAGAAGACTGGAAAAAATCCGATTGAGGTAGTGGGTATGTGACAAAGTGGTATCAGATCATGGTTACAACACTTGGCCTGCTTGGGCTCAGGCACGAGCCGCGTTAGAAGATATTGTTATCTGCGTTTCTCTTTAAGGAGAAGGACTGCAGAATGAAACTATAATTTGGAAATTTCTATAACCCCTCTGTTAAAATGGTAACTACTCTCATAGGAGTAGGGGTGCACTGATCATTATTACGGGTAATATCTAAGTGCAAATAACAGCGGTGGAATAAATTATGCTATGAAGCTGCACAAGCCGGACAAGGGACATGAACTAAGTTGTTCTGATTTAGCGTAATGATGGTTACCTACTAAAGCAGGTAGAGTCTCTTGCGATTAAGATGGCTAGTTAGGTAAGGATTAATACCCAAAGGAAGAACCCCTTCATGATTTGGGAAATCTGGTAAGGGATTGTAGGATCCTTAGAAATCTATGACCATTGTATTATTAAGAGACTAAACCCTGAGCATATAATTCCTCATGATTGAGAGGACTAATGAAAATATGTAGGGTCAGATTTACCTAACCTATAATGGTTAGAATCGACAGTGAGGATAACCTGTTTAAGGAGTCCTTTGGGACTGTTGCTAATTCCCAAGAGTGACCCTTGTTGGTCATTTTCATAAAGAGAGGATAACACCTGTATGAGTTGGGACTATGAGATTAGTCCTGTAAGTAACTTAAAAATCTCATAAGATGTAGCAGGATAAATCCTTCAGAAAATAATTTTGAAGATTGGATGGGATCTAAAGTCAAGATCCATTCAGAAAGAACCGAAACAATTCGGGTTGTTTGATCTCGGGAAATAGCACACTGGTTAGTTGCGAGGAGATACCAGAATTTCACAAGACCAAAAGGCTTGGGAGAAGCAATGAGAAATTCGTGAAAAGATCATAGCCGTTGATCAAGGAGCGAATTGGACCATTTACATCCAGAGAAAATTTCGCAATTCTAGAGATCGAAGGATTCGAGGTTCTCCATAATAGAAGTCCCAAAGTCATGAAATGCAAAATCGCGACATAATCACAACCGTTGGTTGGAGAGACGTTGGTGACCGTTAGACCTAATTAATCAATGGGGAAGAAAAGGCTGATAACCTCTCGTCACTCATAAGCTCAGGAGGAATACTATCCGTTAGATCGGAATCAACGATATCCGTTGATCTAGAGCTTCGAGGTTTCGTCTATGGGGAAAATGGAAGCGTAGACTTCCCAAAGTTGCGCCAGGTAAATCATCGAGTTAATTAGGACCGATGACTGCCGGAGAGATCTGGACCGTGGGATCCAGAATTTTCGGCCTGCATAGAATAGAAGTTTGGGAAACGATGGAGCATTGTCCACGAATTCGTCAAAATATGGGATCCTGATGCGTGTCTGAGATTTGACCTCAGATTTCGAGCGAAGGGTCATGTAGATGAAAGAGCCAAGAAAACCTTAGCCTTGGTCTATCGGGTTTTCAGATTTCGGGAGTCAGGGAAAGCAAAATTCCTTGCAACGGGAATTCCGAGATCGCGAAATGCGAAGCGCCCTTTAAATTTGGATCGTGGTCACTGACGGTGGTTGTGTGAGGAGAGGGTGTAAGCTAGTATGATGAATAGTGCATGAGTTTAATGCACCGAGGAGCCTCCTATTAAGAAGCCTGATACTCATACTAGTGAGGTATGAATGATATATAGAACGTGCAAGTAATGCACATGTATGATGTAAGAGTATAAATATACTAAAGGCCCAACATGATGGCCCTGATGAGTGAAACGTGAGACAAGACTTACACTTGCCAAAATTGAATGAATACCATGGATGCATGGTTGACTCCGTTTTGAAGAGTCGTGAAGAATCTGTCTTGAAGGATAGCTTAAAGGGAATGTTCTCCATATACCCAGGAAAATCCAGTACAATTAAAGGAAAGAGTAAACGAGAAAGGATGCCCGGTTGTCATGATAAGAGGAAAATGTTTATGCCTTTGCAGATCACATGAGAATGATGGTGACCAATCCTGAGATGACTGATTTTAAAAATAGAAATGTATGTAGGCTATGAAGTATACCTACGATAGCTACATGCAGGCTTAGGATTGTGGAAGTGGTTAAGAACATCATACATGTAAATTAACAAAGATGCATGTTTATATTCCTTAAGGGGAATATTTGGTAGACCACAAAAAGGAAAACTCAAGGTTGAGGCCATCACAGTGGTGATGGAACTGCAATGAGGAAGTTGCATGCTGAAGGAGTTCCCGGTGGAGGAATTGTATAAGGTCTCTATCAGAGGAACATAGTCACAACCCTGATAAATGTTGAAGGGTTGGACAATGGGCTGCAAGGCCTACCCATGTATAAGAATCCTGGATTACATTTTTGGAAGAATCATGTAAGTAATAGAAGCCTAATAACTGAATATTGACCATTCTGATAACCTAATGGAAGTGTGTAGAATGCACACGTTCCTGATTCATTATGAGCAGATAGTTGCTATTAAAGCATGCTGCAGTATCCTAAGAGTTAAGATGAGCCTAACCCAGGGTTGCTCAGAAAACAACAGTTGTGGAAACCAGTATGGTTGGTAAGAGGCCAGTAAACCCTTGGGTATGAGTGAATGGATAAATGGGGATGTTTATCTGATACGGCTTGGTTGAAGCTGTGATTAAGGAAAGGCAATGAGACCTTAGAGGTAGCTTGACTTGAATGAAAATCCCCAGGCGATGTAGAAAGAATTGGAAGAAGGGGAGAGCCCTCAATTCTTTCCTTGACTGTGCATCACACTTCTATGGGATGAGAAAGCCAGTACATTGATGAACGAAAATGCTTTGACACCATAGTAATGATGGTTGTAATATTGTGAAAACAATTGAGAACTCTTATGTTACATTCATGAAAAACATTAAAGATAATGTGATGAAGTGCATGCAGATATGTTAGACGTGCCTGAAAACATTTTTACTAATCAAATGCTATGATAACTGCATTTTTTTATTTCATGACGATTAATATGCCTATGGTGTATGTCATGTGTAGAAAGGAATAATATTGGAACTGTTGAGGAAGACAGTTGCCAATAATGAACGAACTCAAGCAGAGGGTGACCATGGAAAGGTTGCGGTCGAAAGGTTGTTGACGGGAGTGTGGAAATCCCGCTAAAGTAATACTGATAAGTTAGAGGATAGAGAAAGGGTGCAAGCAGCCAAGAACAGGTATAAAGGTATTCTTTCCTGTGTGGTACAGGGTATGAAGGAATTTGGTAAGAACCCCTTCCAAAATTATTTTATTATTTGCATGTTATACCTGAAAAATTGAAAGGGCAGTTGTATGCCTTGGATACTCGAGTAGGGTATAATTCGGGGAGGATGACTTGAATAATGGAGGCACAAACCTCTGGTACTAAAATACTGATTGTAACCATCGGAAAAATTCATGAACTGATATTTCATGAACACATGGACTAGTCAAGGAATGATTGAAAACAAAAGTGCTCATAGATAGAACATTGCTTGGAATTGCTTCCAGGCGATGCATATTTTCATAAAAGACAAACAATGGATTTCTCATTGAGGAAGGAGGACCTTCCAACATTTTTACTCACAAGGTATAGGTGTTATAGAAAATCAAATGTGGGTGGCCATGAGTGTTGGCACCCTAAATATTAATGAAGGCATAATGTGTGGGAGCATTCATGTGAAACTTTTAAGTTTAATATATACTAATTTGGGGTCGTGATCGACCTATAGCAGGGAGCGTGGATCCTGTTTTAAGAATGAATGAAAAACGACTAAATCCATATGAGGAAAGGATAGGTTAAATCCCAACACCCCATGACCCATAACCAGTCCTAAAGTGTGATGAACTTGAAATCAATGCAAGAATGCATTGGGTATGAATGTGGCCATGGATAGTGTCACATTTGTTAAAACCCTTTGAAATGTTGAATTACGTTTGAANATATATATATATATATAATCTAACCATTTTTCTTGGCTGATTTGAGGAATGAATTGCAGGAAGCAGAGGGTCATGGATATGGCAGTAGGGTAAGCCATAGGAAAGACCGATTGCCTGTTGGGCCAAACTGCAGGGAATGGTATTTCCTTTTGAGGAAGTAATTTAATCATTAAATATGCACAATTCTGAGATTGTTATGACGATGTAGTAAAGATGCAATAAAATATATATGCATGGAAAAGATAACAAATTGTTTGGCCGATTAAAGTTGAAAGTGTAGGAAGCAAAAGGGGTCTTTGATATGGCAGCGTTGTAAGCCCATAATGAAGTCCAATTTCCTGCTGAGCCAAACCATTATGGGAAGGAAAGTCCCATAATTATGAATTTGGTTCCTGTGTGGAACAAATATGAAAACAAATCGTGAGAATGGACAAATCTGTGGGTGGGAGGTTTGCAAATAAAATTTTGAAAGTTAGAATTGATAATGATGTCTCATGAGTTTTGTATACCTGTGATACAGGTGAGAAGAAAAGACATGTTCAGAAAGGAACAATTGAAGGCTGTCAAAACTGAAGGTGATGAACATGACTACTACTGAGCCATGAAAACCCTATGATGAGTCATGATCGCCTGAAATAAAATTGTGTTGAGGTAACACCAGTCGTAGGGATGCCTCGACAGAGCAAGTACGAGGGACGCCTCGATGGAGTCTCTAAAATTATTCCTGTGCGAGAAAACCTTGGTAGGGAAAGATGGATCGCTCGAGGGAATGTATAAAAGTGAAGGGGATTCCTGAGCCTGGGCCTGGAGGGTGAGTAACCGCAAGGAATAGGAAACCTTAATAATTTTTGAAAACTATTGGGATAATGCACACAGTGGGTAGTTTCCCATGCGGGGGAAAACCTTGGAAAGAAAGATGAAATTATGATGGCTTTTGTGAGCTATTGAATTGGAATTATGCATCCAACGGGTACGTCAAGGAGGATGATGAGCATGGATAACAAAATTACCATGTGGACACAGATCCACAAACTGCACAGATAAGTATTGTGCTAAGAACATGAAATTTTCTTTTTCTTTTGAAAATTGAACATCAGTAAGAGGTTTTTGCACAAAATTGTGAATTAATGTGCTTGTTGTCCAGGAATTATTGAAGGAAGATGATGAAGGTCAAGACTTCTGAAGTGGCCGAATAAGAAAGGCATGACATGTGTTTTGAGAAAGAACACCGAGGACAATGTTCCTTTAAGGGGGAGGGAATTGTAACACCCTGTTTCCCCCAAATTTGTAATTAATCCTATTATAGGAATTACCATGCTAAAGCATGATGAAAATGTGAATGTATGATGTGAATGGACCTTATGAAGAAGGACGATGAATGTAATAACATTATGAATTTATATTGAAGAACTACTGAGAGGGGATGTGCAGAAAAAGAGACCACGATGGCAGTGGAAGGCACTTGGAAAGGTGGCATTAACTTCCACCGAGAATTAATACCGTATTTGGACTCCACTGGCCCGGAGAACCAAAAGCGGCTCGCTGGCCCCAAATTAAATGTCTCGCAGGCTGGTAGGTAGATGGCTTAATGAGGGATGGGGAGGTGAACCGCCTATCCATAGAGCCATC
>ML785362.1:357890-398376 GCA_009831015.1 Picea engelmannii | reverse complement strand
GCTCCATGGTAATTACCATGGAGCGATATTCATTTAATCCCCTGTCCATGTGCCCATATTTTCTATAATGTTTTTTAGCTGTTGCTATTAAAACTCTTTCGGGACGTCTAGTACAACAATTTTTGCAGGGGAAATAACATTACTGTCACCCTTTTCACCCTCTTTATTTTTTTTCCCATGTCTAATGTTTTCTGACATTCTTCCCCACAAACATATACTGATGATTATCTTATAAAATTGAGTAGTGTATAATAGAATATCTGTTAAAATTTTCCATTATAACATATGAAATAAAAACCTTTTTTTTGTTGGCCAAGAAGACCTTGTACCCTTTTTGAACTGTCCTTGTTATAGAAAACTTGTTGCAACATCTCTAAAATGAAACATATTTATGGATTTTATAACGTTGCAATTTTGATGACAGTTTACCAAGTCAATGTTTACTTTGTCAAATAGTGGGTGACCGTTNGGGGGGGGGGGACCCAGTGTCCACATCGTTGCAAGAGCGACATAAATTTGATGTCATCTCTCTTGCAATGACCTTCAAAAGATGTTTCTCTTGCGACAATTTGAAAATTACACTGCGCATGCGACGATATTGGGCATGATGGAGAAAAAAATTAAAATTCCCTCTGTTTTTCTACAATGTGGCCAATTTTTTCCATAACGTCGCAAGTAGAACGTCACAATTTTTCCAATATGTAATAGTTAGGTCACTCTAGGGAGGTGATCTCAATGACCCTAGGGGGAAAGAGAGGGATGAATGGAAGTGTAAGGTTACGTCCCCCAAAATTTCAAGTGGTGGATGAAATGATTGGTTGAAAATGGTAAGTGAAAAGAGGTAAATGGATACCGAGTAAAGAGATAGTTGCCGGTGCACCTGTACCTACCCGAGACACAAGAAAAATCCAAATGAAAAGCAATATATCAAGTGTATAAGTAATTTAATCTTTTTGTCCATATTTTGCAGTAGTTATATCATCAAATATTACATCCAAATAAATAAGTAAAAGGTCTATATTAGTTAACAATGTCAACAATAAAACTAGTAACCAATGTGGACCAAAAATAACACTTCAATACTGAATAAAGATGATTGTCATAATAGTAAATTTCTGCAACAATATATCAGCCTTATGGATGTAGAATTCAATTAAGTACAACAACACATCTAACCATCAAAAATTTCCAAAAGCTATCCCAAAAGATGCACCTAGGTTAGTAGGTTAAACTAGCAAATTTGGAGGGTTAGTCTAGGGTTAGTTTGTGAGATATTAACTGTTAGGGTTAGAATTTAAAGCAAGCCTAATGGCTATAGGTTAGTTTTACTAAAAAAATAAGAATTTGTGGGATAAAGAGGACGCCCTAATGGAGGAAGAATCCCCAAGGAATCAAGATCATTATCCAAAAGAGACAACTTCAAAACTTGAAATTTGTACGTTTACCAAGGCAACAATTTATTTCTCCCATGCAATAAGTAAATGACTAGTGCCTTTAAAAAAGGGTTAATGGAGGCAATAGAATGTGAAGAATATAGATAGGCTACTTCCTTGGGGGTGTAAACCCTTTTACTCCCCAAGGCAAACTTCTCTTAGCTAGGGTTTCAACTAGGAGGGTGTATGCAATTATACTCCTCTTAGTAAACCCTTATGAAGCATTATTCCCTTAACAATTAAATGGTGGAAACACAAGTAGGTGTGTATGCCTTTATACTCCCTACTTGGCTCAATAAAATAGAACCTTTAACTTTTACAAATGATAATACAATGAAATAAATGACACCTTCAAGCATTAAAAGGCAATAAAAGCTAAACTAACCACAAAAAAAGAATTGAAGAAATCCTTCCAAGGCTAGTGCACCATCTCCATCAACCATAACCAAGACATAGCCATAAACAAAAGAAAAAGAGAGAGAAATATCCCAATAGAGCAAAAATTTCAGTTCAAGAACCTCTCACAATGGAGAGTTCTGTCTCACTGAAAATGAATGAGGTGATCTCAATTTATATCATCCTACTAAACATAATTTTTCTACAATTGTCCATAATATTAGGGTAAAATACAAGACAAGGGGATAACAACCCTTGTCTTGCCCCTTTAAAACATTTTAACACCATTTTACACATTGAAAACCTAAAACAAAGGTGATGTCATCCCTCGAAGGAGGAAATTTTGGCAAATTGAGCAAGTTGTTAGAGTTGGGTTGCAAAGCAGGACCTCCAAAGGCCATGTGGCAATCATCTGAAGCCTCTCGACCTAAAAATTCCTTGTGTCATGCTTTGATTCATCATTAACCACTATATTCCCCTCAAATGTGATGTCAAGCCCCTAGGGAGTGATGTTTTTCCCTTTATGGGCAAGTCGTTTGGCATGCAAAGGGTGGGATATGTCTATCCAGCTATCTCCTAGGCCTTTGAAAGAATCTCTCTGTCGTATGGCATGTGGGACTAAGTCATCCATCCTGTGGGCTACTTGCCCTCATGGAAGCCCAAGTTGGGCTTGTTCTTCCAAAACTGGCCACCAACTTGTACCTGCAAGACAAATGGATACACCCTCCAAGGATCTAAAGTCAAAACATCATGATGAGTGAATCAAGTCAATAAAAGAGCCATTAAAGCATGTATATCAGGACTACATCATACAAACATGTGCTTAAGAAACTAGACATTTTTCCAAGTTTGGTTGTGGGAGGGTTGGCATGGTACTTCTTTTTAATGGATCAAACCCCCTAAGTCTAGGAACAACCCTATCTGAGTCATGTGAATGAAGTGGAATGGATGGGGGAAGTACTCAATGGGCATGGGGTTCATGATATGCAAGGTTCCATAGTATCTCATTTATGGGTGCCTTTGTGGAGGGTGTGCTACACCTGTTGATTAATTGGGTTGGTTGTCATTGATGTCAATGCTTGAAGAAAGTACGGTAGCACAAAGGTTTGGGTAATGGACCCAAGTTTGTTTGATGGATAATGGTACGAGTTTTGATATATTTGTAGGTAAGATTATTCTAGATGGATAATACATGTCATGCCATTTCCGATGGTATGTGGAACGTCACATAACTCCTCATGGTTAGAGAGTTATGGCCATGTGAAGTTGGAGAACCCTCATGAGTCATCTAGAAGCCCCAAAATGTCAAAGTAGTCAAAGTGTTTGCAAAGAAGAAATTATTTAAATAATAAAGTGAAGTGATGAGTGTATTATAAGTCAAAGCGGATGCAAAATAAATTATTTAAATAATAAAGTTAATGGAGAACTTACTAATTATGGAAAATGGTTAAGTTAAGTGGATAAGTGGTTATAAGTGGGTTAACCCTAAAATAAGGAAAGTGGGTTAAGATGGTTCAAAGGTAACCCCTTGAGGATGCTACATGAAAGTATAAATAAGAGACAAAGGTCTCTCGTTTAATCACCTATTGAATATCATTGAATATTTATTTTGTGAAAGGTTATTTGGTTACGTATTATTGATAGAGAAACGTGCGACAGAAAAACTGCGGCAAAAAAAGAGCAACAGGAAAATCGCGACAAGAAAAATGCGACAGAAAAATGCGGCAGGAAAAGTGCGGTAGAAAAATCGTGGTAGGAAAAGTGCGGCAAGAAAATCGTGGCAGAAAAGTGCAGTGGGAAAACCGCGGCAGAAAAACCGCGGTAGCAAAAGTGCGGCAGAAAAACCACGGAAATATAACACTACAAGAAGAAAAATGTATGGTTTTCACATGTGTAGTGTTGAATTTATGAATCAAAATGAGGGTTTTCCTTGTAAATATGTTGGATGCCCTCTTAGGAGTTTATGGCTTGCTGTAGAGTTGATCTGAGGCATATCTACTAAAGTTTACTATTGGTTCATGTTTGAGGGATTTTGGTTGAGGTATGTTGCTGAAGTTATTGGTATAGATATAGGTTGTATAACAGTGAGGTTCTAGCACATGGTTTGAGGTACATACTTGTGGTATAGTGTTTGAGGTATATGTGATCAGATCAGATTTGGATGATGAAATTGATGAGAGCTTTTGGTTTAGGTACATTTTGGGTACATGGTTGAAACAAGTAGTTGATGAGTTGGCACATACATGAGGTGTATAGTTGGTGATGTTGGTACATCTTGATGAGTCATAGTTGATGTGTAGTTGATGCATAATTGGTACATACTTGGTACATGGTTGGAGGTACTTGTTAGTAGTATTGTTGACACATGGTTTATGGATGATGTAGCATACTTGTCTTGGTATATTATTAGAAGCACATATTTATCTTGGTGATGATTATGAGTTGTTGTGATATGCTTGGTTGATGCACATCTGCATATGGTTGAGAGTTGTCTTGGTGAGTAGATCTGATTTGGTTGATAAGATTGATGAGACAAGTTGTTGTGATAGGTTTTTTGGACAAGTTGTTGTGACAGGTTATTTGTACAGGTTTGGTGCATGGTTGATGTATGGTACATGTTTGCACATGTTATTGGTACATGTTGTTACATGTTTTTTGGTGCAGGTTGATTGGTACAAGTTTATAACAATATATCTCACAATGATAGTGTGACAGTGGTTCCATCATTCTACTTATATTTTAGGGCAATTGTACGGGGCAAGGACATGTGGTTTTATCCACCTTCCGGTTGTAGCCGAAGAACATAGGGGGTTGTAGCCAACGAATTGGGGAGTTGGAGCTTCCTTCAGGTTGTAGCCTGAGAAACTAGGGGGTTGGAGTCTCCTTCTAGTTGCATTTGGAAAACAAAGGAAGTTGGTGCTTCCAATGAATGTAATTCTTAAAGACATATAAGAAAAATCATTTTGTCGTTTTATCCCGCTTTGGGTTTCCACGTAAAACACTGGTGTATTGTGTATGTGTGTGATTGTTCATTTGTTCATTGTTTATTTACTCTGCAACTATTGAATGATAATGCTACATTGATATAACACTTTCATTTTATGGTGAAAAAGGATTAAATTTCTCTATTAATAATTCACCCCCCTCTCAGTAATCCAACAATTGGTATTAGATCTGGTTCCTTCAGGAAAGAGTTTAACCATTGGAAGGAGATCATGGATTGTTCTGAGAATGGAGTACCAATGTTTAATGGTCAAAATGGTATAAAGTATGAGATGTAGAGCAGATAGACGAAAGTATTTTTACAGGAACATGGACATTATATTTGGCTATCGGTTGTTACATGATATGATAGTTCAAAAAGGGAAAAGACTGCAGCCAATAAGGAAATGAAGAAGAATACCAAAATAGAAATGGATTTCATCTGGGAAGGATTACCTAATCTAGTAATAGAAAAGGTTGGCAAATGTTGATCAGCCAAATAACTTTGGGATAAGTCACATGGAATATATTCTTCACCCATTGCAGATTCAGAAAATGTCAAAGAAGATGAAGATACAAATCAAGAAGAATTATGTTCACCATGTCAAACAGATCCAGAAGATGAAGAGTACATAATCACCAGAGGTATGTTATTTTTCTTTAATTGAAAAAAACACAGACATCTTGAAATAAAATGCCATGAAGGAAATGAGATAGAAAAACTAGTTGAAAAGGAAGAAAATTATGAAGCAGAATTGATTAGTGCTTTAGATGAACTAAGAGAAGAAAACAAGTCACTCAAGAAAGAATTGATGAAACAAAAGGAAAGTGTTTACATTTTTGAATAAGCTCAACATGTCATTGAGAACTTAAGAACTCATCTAGAAGAAGCCAGAAAGATCAAAGAAAATCTTGAATATCAAAAGAAGTATTTGGAAGCCAACATAGAAGCACATAAGGAAGAAGCATAAATGAGAGAGAAGATATTTCCAGATCATCTTAAGGAAATAACTAACGATCTAAACCATCTTCAGGCAAAGTTTGGTCAAAAAGAGAAAAGACTTGAAGAATAAATAATCACATTAAAAATTCAGCTTGAAGAATAAAAAAGAACAAAAGAAGTCCCAAAGTCTCAGATAACGAAGAAAGAAGAAGAGGTTGAGAATCTTGAAGAAGAAGTTGTCACATTGAGAAGTAAAATCGTCAAGCTCAACAAGAACGTTGAAGAGATAGAAACATCCACATCAGTTATAGAAAATGAAGAGAAGCACTCTAAGTTAATAGAAAAGAAGAATGAAGAAAATAAATAGAGTTATGCAAAAGTACTCAAAGGAAGGAATCATGGTCAACTATAATCTAAGAAAACTATTGAAGATACATCTTGAAGAAGACCATCCATGTTCAAGACACAAAGAAGCTTCAATCATGATCATGCTCAGTCAAGGCAAAAATTCACAATGACTACACCACAAAGAAGATCATTCACTCCCAGGTATGCAAATTTCTTTTATTGTCATTGTTTTTATTGTACTAACTTTGGACATAAGGTTGCATATTGCAGGGATTATAAAAGAAATGCTCAAGCAAGAAATGCCTATGTGGCACCACGTAACATTGAATGTTACAAATGTCATAACTATGGACACATAGCTAGTGATTGTAGAAGCATGATCGATACTTCCATGAAAGAGAACATTGATATCAGATGTAAGAAAGTATGGATAAGAAAACATGAAGAACATGTGAACAAAGACCAAGTCCCAGAGATCACAATATTGGAAATAAAACGATATGAAGAAAATTCTACAGAGAAAAAGAAATATGTCAGATACATAAAGGTTTGGAAAACAACTGAAAGAAAATAATGACAGGTAAATAATGAACAAGTTCAAGAGATTGTACTTTCAGACATTATAGTGAAAGATGAATCCATAGACAGAAAGAAAAAAGTCAGAGTTCAGGGAGATGATGAATCTACCAATGAAGATGATGATGAATACACATCGGAGAAGAAATTATTCTAAGCCATCCGGCTTAGAGACTCCCAGGTAATATGAATATTAGACAGGGGGAGTCTATGCGATAGCTATGACAGACCAAAGAACCATCCTTCGAGTAGCTTGCAGAGTTTGAATAGACAGATCCAGAGCAGTCAGTTAGCAGAAGTACAATCAGTTGTAGTAGTGAATACTTCATGATAGTACAATGATGAATGGGTCAACATTATGGACAGTGTGCAGTAGAGTCTTGGACAGTATGGACAAAGATGGATTCATAAGAACACTTAGCAGGTTTGGACAAATATATGATAGTGGAAAAGAGCATGGATTCATAGATTGGTTCAGAGACTAAGGAACATTATCATAATGGATGATAATTACACAAGAAATGGATCGAACACTGTTAATGGATTCAAAATTGGCAGATATTTTTTGGACACATGTAGTGCATACACAATTCACATTCAAAATAGAGTAATGCTTAGAAAAAGTAATGACAAACTTCCTACGAACTATGGAAAGGAAGACCAACAAATGTGAAGCACTTTAGAGTATTTGAATCAAATGCTACATCAAAAGAGAAGATGACAGAATGAGAAAGTTTGATTCTCGTGTGGACAAAGGAGTACTTGTTGGTTACTCAAGTACAATGAAAGCATACAAGTGTTACAATCTGAGGTTGAACAAAGTTGTGGAAAGCATCAATGTAACAATTGATGAAACATGTGGACAAGAATTAAAGGAAGAAGAAAATAAATCAATGGAACAACTTTACGAAGAAGAAGCATAAGATAAATAAAAAGTCTACATCGAACAATCAGAAGGATTTTAGTTGTCAGAGAACACAGATTACGTGTGCAAATTGAAGAAATCCTTGTATGGTCTAAATAAGGCTCCTAGAGCATGGTACTCTAGACTGGATAAATATCTGCAACAGGCAGGGTTTAAAAAAGGAAGTGCATACAACAACCTCTACATCAAGGTAAGTCAAGATAGTATTTTATTAATTGAATTTTATGTTGATGATATTAGTTTTGGAAGCAATGATGACAGGTTAAGCCAGGAATTTGCAAAGGATATGCAAAATGAATTTGAAATGTCATTACTTGGAGAATTATCCTTTTTTTTGGGTCTTTAGATACGTCAAAGCAACCGAAGAATTTTTATTTCTAAAACTAAGTATATCATAGAAAGACTAAAGAGGTTCAGAATGGAATATTGCAAACCAGTTACCACTCCTATGCAAAACAGTTGCAAGTTGAGAATATATGATGATTGAAAGTCTACAAACTAGAGGCAATACATGTCAATGATTGGTAGCTTACTATATGTGACAACATCCAGACCATATGTAATGTAGGCAGTTGGATAGGTGGCACAATTTCAAGGAGCACCAAAGGAATCACATGTCATAGCAGTGAAGAGGATTTTCAGATATCTCAAAGGAACATAAGAGTTTGGATTATGGTATCCAAAAGGAAAGAACATTACTTATTGCCTACATAGATGTAGATTGGGCATGTTGCATTGATGACCAATGAAGCACCAATGGAACAATGTTCTACTTGGGTGAGTGTTTAGTATCATGGATAAGCAAGAAAAAATCATCAATATCCTTATCTACAGTCGAAGCAGAATATATTGCAGCAACAACATGTTGTACACATGTTCTATGTACGAAACCAAATCTAACATATATACAAGTTGTGTATGATGAGCCCATTCCAATATATTGTGATAATACAAGTTCCATCAATATCTTAAAGAACCTGGTGATGCACTCCAAGACGAAGCACATTCCAATCAAGTATCACTTTCTACGGGAACATGTTGCAGAGAAGAACATCGGAGTTGAATATGTGGGCACAAAAGAACAAGTGGAAGACATATTTACAAAACCAATTCCACGGGAAGCCTTTGAGTATCTCCTCCAGAGACTTGGAGTAATTTCTACTGCAAAATGAATGCTTTTGAATGCTTATCTTATATGTCTTAGATGTACACGAGGAAGCACCATAAAGAGGAAAGTTCAGGTTGGGAGATCAGTTTCAGGAAGAGTTCAGTTGGGGGGGAAACCCTGAATGGAAAGATACATTTTCCATTGATGACAAAGGGGAAAATGTTTATTAGATGCAGATCACAGAGGCATGGTTCCAGGGGGAGCAATGTTTATCAGATGCAGAGAAAAGAGGCATGGTTCTAGGGGGAGCAATGGTCACAGGGGGAGCATGAGGGATATGACTTCAATATTGCATCTGAGTGTTGCCATCAATTCCAAAGGGGGAGATTGTTGATTAATTGGGTTGGTTTTCATTGATGTCAACCCTTGAAGAAAGTCTGGTAGTGAATTCTGGTAGCACAAAGGTTTGGTAATGGACCCAAGTTTGTTTGATGGATAATGGTATGAGTTTTTATATATTTGTAGGTAATACTATTCTATATGGATAATAAATGTCATGTCATTTCCGGTGGTATGTGAAACGTCACATAACTCCTCAGAGTTAGAGAGTTATGGCCATGTGAAGTCCGAGAACCCTCATGAGTCATCTAGAATCCCAAAAAGATCAAAGTAGTCAAAGTTTTTGCAAAGAAGAAATTATTTAAATAATAAAGTGAAGTGATGAGTGTACTATAAGTCAAAGAGGATGCAAAATAAATTATTTAAATAATAAAGTTAATGGAGAACTTACTAATTATGGAAAGTGGTTAAGTTGTTATAAGTGGGTTAACCCTAAAATAAAGAAAGTGGGTTAAGATGGTTAAAAGGTAGCCCCTTGAGGATGCTACATGAAAGTATAAATAAGAGGCAAATGTCTCTCATTTAATCACCTATTGAATATCATTTAATATCTATTTTGTGAAAGGTTATTTGGGTAGGTATTATTGATAGAGAAAAGTGTGGTAGAAAAATCGTGGCAGGAAATCCACGAAAAAAAAAGGTGCGGCAAAAAAATTGTGGCAAGAAAACTACGACAAAAAAGTGCTGCAGGAAAATCACGACAGGAAAAGAGCGGTAAAAAAAGTGCAGTAGGAAAATCGTGGCACGAAAAGTGTGGATGGAAAAGTGCAGCAGAAAAAAGTGTGACAGTAAAATTGTGACAGGAAAAGTGCAACAGGAAAACCGCGACAGAAAAATCACGGTAGCAGAACGCTATAAGAAGAAAAAAGGTATGGTTTTCATATGTGTAGTGTTGAATTTATGAATCAAGTTGAAGGTTTTTCTTCTAAATATGTTGGATTCCCTCTTGGGAGTTTATGGCTTGCTGTAAAGTTGATCTGAGGTAGATCTACTAAAGTTTAGTATTGGTTCATGTTTGAGGGATTTTGGTTGAGGTATGTTGCTAAATTTATTGTTACAGATAGAGGTTGTATAACAGTGAGGTTCTAGCACATGGTTTGAGGTACAAACTTGTGGTATAGTGTTTGAGATATATGTGATTAGATCAGATTTGGATGATGAAATTGATGAGGGATTTTGGTTGAGGTACATGTTGGGTACATGGTTGATACAAGTAGTTGATGAGTTGGCACATACATGAGGTGTATATTTTATGATGTTGGTACATCTTGATGAGTCATAGTTGATGTGTAGTTGATGCATGATTGGTACATACTTGGTACATGGTTGGAGGTACTTGTTAGTAATATTGTTGACACATGGTTTATGAATGATGTAGCATACTTGTCTTGGTATATTATTAGAAGCACATATTGATCTTGGTGATGATTATGAGTTGTTGTGATATGCTTGGTTGATGCACATATTGGTGATATTGTGTATATGGTTGAGATTTGTCTTGGTGATTGATCTTGGTGAATAGATTTGATTTGGTTGATAATATTGATGAGACAGGATGTTGTGATAGGTTTTTTGGACAGGTTGTTGTGACAGGTTATTTGTACAGGTTTTGGTGCATGGTTGATGCATTTGTTTATGGTATAGGTTGAGGTACATGTTGATGTATGGTAGATGTTGGCACAGGTTATTGGTATAGATTGTTTGGTGAAGGTTGATTGGTATAGTATATCTCACAGTGATAGTGTAACAATGGTTCCATCATTCTACTTATATTTCAGGGCGGTTGGATGGGGAAAGGACATGTGGTTTTAGCCACCTTCCAGTTGTAGCTGGAGAACATAGGGGGTTGTAGGCTCCTTCTGGTTGTAGCCAGATAATTGGCGAGTTGGAGATTCCTTTAGGTTGTATCCTGAGAAACTAGGGGGTTGTAGCCTCCTTTTGGTTGTAGCTAGAGAATTGGGGAGTTGGAGATTCCTTCAGGTTGTATCTTGAGAAATTAGGGGGTTGGAGCCTCATTCCATTTGCAACTGGAATACAAAGGAAGTTGGTGCTTCCAATGAATGTAATTCTTAAAGACATATAAGAAAAAGAATTCCATGGTTTTCTCCTGCTTTGGGTTTCCACATAAAACATCGGTGTACTATGTATGTGTGTTATTGCTCATTTGTTCATTGTTTATTTACTCTGCAACTATTGGATGCTAATGCTACATTGATATAACACTTGCATTTTGTGGTGAAAAAGGATTAAATTTATCTATTATTGATTCACCCCCCCTCTCAATAATCTAACAACACCTTCGTCCATAATGCATTTTTCCAAGCTCATTAATTGCCTTTTATCTTTGTTTCTTTGTATATTCTTTCAATATAGCATAGGGTGAGTTGGAGGCCAATGCCCTGGTGTGGTGACCAGATATCGACACTGTCACCCACAAGTACTTTCATGGAAATGAGAAGGATGGCTTGTGATGAGACCCCCTTTCCCACAGCCATGAAACTAAGAGCCATTACCTTGGTGTGATGGCCAGAAATGGCATTTTCATACCGTTAGATACCCATGGACATGATAGGATGGCTCGTGATGATACCCCCTATCCTCAACTGATCCCTTAAGCATCTTTATTTATTCTTTTTATGGGGTCCTTATTTTCTTGCAGAGAAGCTTTTCATTCCTTTCTCAGGATACCCTGGGTGAAGCATATAGAAGGTTCTTTCATTAGGATTTTATCTTTTTTCAGCTAACTCCCCTCTGGGCCTTTAACCCCTTCTTCTGATGAAATGAGGAATGGTCCCTTCTAGGGTCAATCTACCCCAAAATCCTAAGATATGATGTCACGGGGGGAAATAATGATGGAAAGTGGTAAGTATGATCGGGAGTGGCACGATGACTCATCAAAGAAATCTCCTAGAAATGCCCCATCCTAAGTGTGAACATCTACTTGAGTTCCCTAATCCAACCACCAACATTTAAACAAGGTAAAAGGCATAGTTTTCAAAGTAAATTTCTCATAATAAAAAATAACCTGTGATACACAAGCTAGAATGCCTCAAATATTAAAATGATACACACCATCATACCTGAATTTTACCGCATGGATCAATACCTAAGTGACCTGTGGTGGCAAGCTATTGTGGACAATGATCATGTGCTGGATCACTATGCTCGCAATGCGGATCTATGGCTGTGCAAAAGGGATATTGCTGGTCATGTGGCCGCTTGACACTCCATATATGCAACCTGAGAACCTCTCGATGTAATCTCCTTAGTTATCCAAAAAATGGGGATAACATGGTGTATAGCCCTTGTTTCTTGATGGAAAGCTTGGAAATGGCACAAACAATGCATGATATGATGTACTTGAAAACATATTGTCGAATATTCGGCCAATCAAAATGATTTTGCAGTACTGCCATTATATTTTCTACACCAAAATGTCCCACTGCCCGACTATAATGAGCTTCCCAGATAAACTTGACACACTCACTTGAAGGAACACAAAGATGGCTCAAATGGCATAAAAATCCATCCTCGAGATGAAATTCGGGGATTGTTTTACCTGCGCTCAATGTTTGATAGGAAGTAACAAAGTCAGAGTCATTATTCTATAATTGCGGCCATCTAGATGTCTCATGTCCATAGGATTTAAGAATTGTGGTTAGCATTTCCACTGAGAGTCAATTGAGGAAATATGCGACATGGTTGGTGCTACCCTTTTTGTATTTGACATTTAAGTGGAATTTCTGCAGGTACGTGGACCACTTATGATGGCGGTCATTTTGTAACTATCCTTGTGTTTGCAGAGGCCTCTGATTAGTGTGGATGATCGTTTCCTTCACCCGAATGTAATGCTTCCACTGTCAACATGCCTGCACAATAGAGTACATCTTTTTGTCATAGGTTGGGTATCTGCGAACAACATCAGATAGAGTTTCATTGTGATAGGCTACCAAATTCCCATGCTAAGTGAGGACTACACTGATATCATACTATGAGGCATCTATCTCAATCTCAAATGGCTATTGTAGGTCTGGAAAAATGAGGACTGGTGCAGAGCAGAGACATAATTTCAAATCCTCGAATTCTTTCTATTGGGGCGCAAACCACACAAACTTGGACTTTCGCGCCATCCTTGGTCACTTGGCTAAGGGCCTAGGTGACATGAGAGAACCCCAACACAAACTGTCGGTAGAATTTGGCGAGGCCCGAGAAGCTGCAGAGCTCGATCATTGTCTTCAGGGCTGACCAATTGCGGATGACTTGGATCTTAGATGGATCCACATGTACACCCTACTCATCCACAATGTATCCCAAATATTGGATCGTCTACATGCTGAAGGAACACTTCTCCAAATTGGCATATAACTTATGTTTTTATAGGGTGCCCAATACCTGTTGAATATGCTCCGAATGTTCCTCCCAAGTTTTGTTCAAGATGAGGATGTCATCCAAGTAGACAACCATAAAGGATTTTGTGAATGGCCGTAATATATCATCCCTCATCCACATGAATGTGGCCGTGGCATTAGTCAAGCAAAAAGGCATGACCAACCACTCAAAGAGGTCTTCTTTAGACTTGAAGGCTATCTTCGTCACATCATTTTGTTCAATTGACACTTGGTGGTAGCCTGACTTCAGATCAATCTTACTAATAAACTTGGCTCCCTTGAGCTGATCGATAAGATCATCAATTCAGGGAATTGGGTATCGGTTCTTGACCATGATCTTGTTCAAGGCTCTGTAATCAATACAAAGTCTCCATATCCCATCCTTCTTCTGCACTAGAAAAATTGGGCTCCCACAAGGTGAGGAGCTTGGATTGATGTGGCCCTTCAGAATTAGCTCTTGGATCTGGTGTTTTATTTCTTCATTCTCCATAACATAATTCCTATATATAGGGACGTTAGGAAGAGGGGAACCGGGTGTCATATCAATGGAGTGATTTACCTGAAAGTGCATATGCACCCCAGTGGATGAGGAAAATATGTCTTTGTACTCCTCTATTATTCCATCCACTTGATACCGTTGGGAAAAGATACCCCATGCATAGGTTTTGGCGATTGTAGTGACCTTCTATTCACCTTCCGATCGAACCATACAGAGGACAAATATCCCAATATGAAGGACCACCTTTCTGCACTGATTTGTGGAGATCAAAGAGACCACAATGTTTGGCACTGACTCCGATACCTTGTAGAGTTGATCTCCCAAATTAATAATGACACTACGGGGCCTTGATTCATAAACAACATGATGCTTCCACATATATGGTTGTCCTAGAAAAAAATCACAAACTTCAAGGGGGGAAAAATCACATGATACCTCATCTTTTAAGGGTTTTATGTCGTAGTGTGCAAGCGACATTTCCGGGTGACACAAATGTCCCGTCTCTGTCTGAGCCAACCGATGGTGTATGACTGAGGATGAAACGTTGTTGTGAGGTTCAACCTCTTGAAAACCTCTGCTGAGATCAAGTTCTTCTCACTACCACTGTTAATAATGGAATGGAGTGGGGTTCCCTTCACCCACATCTGTGAGTGGAAAAGACACTCCCCTTCTTCAGGCTCCTTCAGTTCCTTTAGCTGGAATTTTTTGGTAGCAATGGTGACACTAGGTTCTGCATCAATGATCTGTCTTTCCTTTTTTGGTTCTAAATCAAAGTCTGAGACAACATATGACCTTGGGGCTTTCGTCTCAGCTAAAAATGACTGTTTGGAGCGACATTCATCAGTATTGTGCCAAGGGAGTTTGTGGAACTCACACCATTTTCCAGTGTCCTTCGAATTCCCATTACCCTTCTTTGTTGGCGACTTGGGTTGGTTATCCTGGGGTTGGAAATCCTTGCTCTGTCCTTTGACTTGGGAGGTAGGGCCACCCTTACCATACTTTGGCTGTTGCAGATTTGTAGACCCGAACTCCCACTTGTTCTATTTCTTGAACTTATGCTTGATTTTGACAACAAATTGGTAAGCGACTCCCAACGACAAGATGTCCATAAAATCCATTTTTGTTTGGATGTACCTGTGCAGATCCCCATGATATTTTAGGAACATATGTCACTCAGAGTCTTTGATACCCAACTTGGTGCATAAGGTATGGAAAGTATTGGTGAACTTTGACACTGTTTGTCCCCTCTCTTGGCACAACCTGGTCCATTTCATGTACTGGTCATCATAACTTCTAATAGGGTAATATTTTTCCTTGAGGGCATCACCAAAATCTTCCCAAGTGGGTCCTGACCCAAAAGTTACAGACTCATCCTCAACATGTTTGATCCAAATTATTTTGAGCATGAAATGAGAGTGGAGATATAACAAATAAATATACAGATGTATCGCAAGAGAGCCAATAATATAATAGATATATATAATATATATAACAAGAGGCACATATATACATTAATAAACAATTTCTATTAATGAGCGAAATGTATATAATTGTAAAATACAGAGTGAATGAACTCGCTAGAATGGTGGCAGCTTATCTCTGAGAAGAGATGTGACGACTATGCTCCTTCATAAGAAGATGATGATTACAATGAGGCTCTAAGGGATTTTTTAACATAAAAAAATAAAAAACCCTAACCCCGGAATATGAAAGGCCAAAAGGTTTGGAGGCCTCGATGGGGGTAGTTGATACGTCAACTTCTTGAGGGTGTAACTTTTGCATACGATCTCCGTTTGGGAATTCGATACCTCGTCGAAAATATATATTTGAGAAGTACAACTTCCTTTAATGGTTAAATATTGTTTTTGGAAACCCTTGACCCAAAATTCCAAAACAACGTCATTTAGGGCCTCAAAACGACCCCAAAAGTTTGAGACTCGAAAAACTGTAAAAACTGCCAAAATGGAAAAGTTTTCTTTGAGCTAGTGGAATAGGTGGGTGGCCACCAATATCCATATGGATCAATGTTTCTCATACTAAGAATTCCACCAATCTTTGACATGGGAAAGGGCCTTAAGGAGTACGAAGGTGATCTTTTCACTGTTGGAAAAATTGTGGACAAAGAAATAAACCTCTAACGAATTTAACCATTTTTCCAAAGCATCGACATCTATCTGGTCTTCAAATAAAGGAATATCAAAGTTAAATTTTACCTTTAAGGGCGTCGCACCTCTGAAGTGATTGTTGGTTGAAGGTGCCTCCATTGTTGGCAACTGTCGAAGGATCTGGGTGAAATTATCCACCATCTCGTTCTGCTGTCAAGGGAGGGCTTCCTCGAGCAATAGTTTGAAAGGATATTCTGTCCCGTCATCCCTATTTTATTCCACCATGGAAGGTTTCTTGGGTGTGCGAGAGAGGTTTTCCTCAAGAGAAACAAGCTCGAGACCCAACTCTCTATACCGTGACCTTGACAGAGACATGCACTAAGAACGACAAGGAGCAAATCACTCTAATACCACTGATCCAAATTATATTGGGGAATGATATGAAGGAAGAAATATATTAGAGATATAACAAAGAAATATAGAGATGTGGAAAGGAACAAATTAATACAATAAAGCTCATATTTTATTAATAACTTTCTAAAATACAAAATAATGTAAAATGCAAAATCACACAAGCTAGCTAGAATGGTGGTAGCTTATCTTTGAGAAGAGATGTGTTGGATACACTCATTTGCAAGAACATGAATAAAATGAGGCTCCAAAGGCCTTTTAACATAACAAATAAATGAGAAAACCCTAAACATCCAAAACCTTAACCCCGAGAGATGAAATGTCAAAAGATTTGTGGGCCCCGATGGGGGGTAGTTGATATGTCAACTTCTCGAGGGCGTAAGTTTTGCATATGATCTCCATTTGGGGTGATCGATACATAGTTGGAAAGGTGTAACCAAGGAGTACATATTCTGTTCAGCCTAGAGTCTTCCCATAAAGTTTTTTTGGGTGTTGCCTAGCCCAAAAAACGTCTTTTAGGGCCTCAAAACGACCCCAGAAGTTTGGGACCTGAAAAAATGTAAAAAAATTGCAAAAATGGAAATGGGTCTTTGATCCAGTAGAATAGGTGGGTTTCCATTGATATCCACCTGGATCAGATTCTATTATTTACTTTTTGGAATACAATAGACTGTAAAATGCAAAGCACATAAGCTAGCTAGAATGGTGGTAGCTTATCTCTGCAAAGAGATGTGTAGGCTACACACATTTGCAAGAAGTTGATTACAATGAGGCTCTAAAGGAATTTTCAACATAAATAATAAATGAGAAAACCCAAAACATCCAAAAACCTAACCCCTAAAGATGAAACACCAAAAGGTTTGTGGGCCCCGATGGGGGTAGTTGATACGTCAACTTCTCGAGTGCACAACTTTTGCATACGATCTTTGTTTTGGGTGCTCGATACCCCATCGTAAAGTTCTATATGAGGAGTACACATTTTGGATGGCCTAATACATCATGAAAAGGATTTTTAAGGCGCTACCAAGTCAAAAAAATGTCGTTTAGGGCCTCAAAACGACTATGAAAGTTTAGGAACCGAAAATTGTAGAAAAACTGCCAGGATGGAAACTGTAATTTGAGCCAGTAAAATATGTGGGTGACCACCGATGTACACCTAGATCAGTCCCCCCCCTTAGGAAGAAATGATTTCCATTTCATGAAGTCCCTCCATTAGATGGGGAAACTTTTGTTGAATCTGATTCTTGGTGAGCCACTTGCCCTGATGAAGAAAATTCCCTACTTTGACGACCTGATAGAGTTGGATGTTTTGCTGGAGGGTGCCTTTGGTATTGGTGTTCGTGATATCATCAACTGTCACATGTTCAATGCAGTCATGATTGATTTCTATAGGGGCCAAGTGCTTAGTTGCATCTGAAGTGTCCAACAGAGGTGGAAAATATGGTCGAAGTAGTTCCACATTAAATACTGGGTGCAAGCAAAGGAACAGATGAATACTTATTTAAAAATCATTCTCACCCATAGCCTTAGTGATGGTTTCATGCCCCTATCGAAGTGTCCGTAGCTTCCGATGGGGTTATGTGAGGTGCTCTTTCTACAAATGCAACCATACCTTATCTCCCACGTCAAACTTGTGTGGTACCTGATGCTAATCGTGGAAATGCTTGTAGTTGGCATTTTCTTTCTGAAAATATCATGAAATTATTGTTGGATATGTTGTATTCGCTCAACAAATTTGGCTTCTCGATCAACCTCAGTTTAATCATGGGAGGACTCTTCCTGTGCAACTGTAGTAGGAAAAAATATGTCAATGAGGGCCAATAGTTGGAACCCCTAGCACACCTGAAAAGGGCTATGGCCAATAAAGCTATGGAGGGATTTGTTGTAGCTACGTTGAACATAAGGAAGGATTTCATCCCATGTGCGTAGATGTTTGGAATTGTACATCCTCAGGATAAGAACAATCATCCTATTGACTGCCTTTTTTTTCCCATCAGTCTATGGGTGGAAGGCAATCAATTTGGTTAGCTTGGTGTCCATCATCGACCATAGGCTGGAACAAAAAATGCTCAGGAACCTAGTATATTGATTTGATATAATTCTTCATGGGATCCCAACATGAACTTGAACATGTTCAAAGAAAATTTTGGCGGTGGCCTCGACTATGATACTCTTCTTGTAGGGTGCCAAAACTGCCATCTTAGAGAATCAATCAATGACCACAAAGACATAGTCATTCCCATTCTTGGTTGAAGGTAGAATGAATATGTAATCCATGGATATGGATTCCCAAGGCATATTTGGAGTAGGACGAGGGATTTATAGCCCATGTTTCTTGATGGTGGGCTTGGTAATGGCGCAAAAAGTGCATGATTTGATTTACTTGCAGACATCTTGTTGAAGATTTGGCCAATAAAAATGATTTTTCATTATTTCCACTATTTTGTATACACCAAAATGTCTCGTTTCCCGACTATAATGAGATTCCTAGATTAGATTTGAACACTCGCTTGAAGGACCAAAAATATTGCCCAAATGGCATAACAATACATCTCAGAGATGAAAGTATGGAACTGTTTTTCTTGTGCTCAATTTATGATAAACAACAACAAAGTCAAAGTCATTATTGTATAATTGTGGCCACTTAGATGTCTCATGCCCACAAGAGTTAAGAACCGTGTTTAACACCACAACCAGGGGTCGACTTAGGTAATATGTGACATGGTTGGTGTTGCCTTTCTTTTACTTGATGTTCAAGTGGAATTGTTGTAGGTACATGGACCAATTATAATGGAAGACAATTTGTAACTTTCCTTATGTTTGCATGAATTACATAGGCCCATGATCAATGTGGATGATCATTCCTTCCCTAGGAAGTAATGCTTCCACTATAGACATACCTACACAATGGAGTACATCTCTTTGTCATAGGTGGGGTATTTGCGAACAACATTAGATAGTGTTTCATTGTGATAGGATACTAGATTCCCATGTTGAGTGAGGATTGCAATGATAACATAATTTTAAGCATCTATCTTAATCTTAAATGATTGTTGTAGGTCTGGAAGAATAAGGAATGGTGTTGAGCAAAGGTGAAATTTCAAATCCTCAAATGATTTCTATTGGGATGCATCCCACACAAACTTGGCCTTTTCTCCACCCTTGGTCACCTGGATTAGGGACAAAGTGATACGAGAGAACCCAAACACAAACCGACGATAGAAGTTGGAAAGGCCCAATAAGATGTGGAGCTTGGTCATTGTCTTCGGGGCCAGACAATCAAGGATGAATTGGATCTTGGTTGGATCCACATTTACACCCTGCTCATCCATAATGTATCCCAAATATTGGATTATCTGCATGTCGAAGGAACACTTCTCCAAATTGGAATATAACTTGTGCTGTCGCAAGGTGTCCAAGACCCATTGAATACGGTTCAAATGTTCCTCCCAAGTTTTGTTGAAGATGAGGATTTCATCTAGATATATGACCACAAAAGAGTTTGTGAATGGATGCAATATTTCATCCATCATCTGGATGAATGTGGTTGGGGCATTATTCAAGCCAAAAGGCATGACCAACCACTCAAAGAGACCTTCTTTAGACTTGAACGTTGTCTTCCATACATCAATTTTCTCAATTAGCATCTAGTGGTAGCCTAACTTCAGATCAATATTACTGAAAATATTTGTTCCCTTGAGCCGATCGAGAAGATCATCAATCCGGGGGATTGTGTACCGGTTCTTGACTATGATCTTGTTTAGGGCTCTGTAATCAATAAATTTTTTCCATGTGCAATCCTTCTTCTGTACTAGAACAATTGGGCTCTTGCAAGGTGAGGATCTTGGTCTGATGTGGCCCTTCAAAATTAGCTCTTGGATCTAGCATTTGATTTCTTCATTCTAAATAAAAGAATACTTGTACAAAGGGTCATTAGGCAGAGGAGCACAAGGTGTCAAATAAATTAAGTGATTTACTTGACAGAGCAGAGGCACCCCAGTAGGTGGGGAAAATGTGTCTTTTTTCTCTTCTACTATCTTGTCCACCTGTTGTTGTTATGTAGAGAGACCCCATGCAAAGGTTTTGGAAGTTGCAGTGACCTTCCATTCACCATCCAACCAAATCAAAAATAGGACAAATATCCCGGTGTGAGAGACCATATTTTTGCACCTCTTCGCAGAGATCAATGATACCACAATAGTTGGGATTTCCTCGGGTACCTTGTAGAGTTGATCTACCAAAATAATAATGACACTATTGGGCATAGATTCATAAACAACATGACACTTCCACATATATATTTGTCCTAAAAAAATATCACAAAATTCAATTGGGGAACATCGCACAATACCTCGTCTTTGAAGGGTTTGATGTCATAGTGTAGGAGACATTGTTGGATGACACATATGTCCCATCCCTATCTGTTCCAACCGATGGTGTATGGCTAAGGATTCAACATCGTCATCAGGTTCAACCTCTTGAAAACCTATTCTAATATTATGTTCTTTTTTATACCACTGTCAACAATGAAATGGAGTGGAGTCCTATTCACCCACATATGTGAGTGGAAGAGGCACTCTCCTTCTTCATGATCCTCTAGTTCCCCTGGCTAGAATTTTGTGGTAGCGATGGTGACACTAGGTTTTGTGTCAATGATCCATTTTCCCTTTTCCAGTTTTGAATCAGATTTTGAGTCAACATTCGACCCAGAGGCTTTTGTCTCAGCCAACAATGACTATTTGGGGTGACATTCATCAGTATTGTGCCAAGGGATTTTGTGGAACTCACACCACTTTTTGGTGTCCTTCTTTGACTTCCCATTACCCTTCTTTGATGGTGGCTTGGACTGGTTGTCTTGGGATTGGCCATCCTTGCTCTTTGCTTTTCCCCGGGAGTTAGGGCCACCCTTACCATACTTCGGTTGTTGCATATTTGTAGACCCAAACTCCTACTTGTTCTACTACTTAAATTTCAGGTCAATTTCGATAGGATATCGATAAGTGGCTCCCAATTATGAGATGTCTAAAAAATTCATTTTAATTTGGATGTACCTGTGTAGATCCCCATGTTATTTTAGAACCATATGTCTCTTAGAGTCTTTAATACCCAACTTTGTGCAGAAGGTATGGAAGGTATTTGTGAACTCCGACACTTTTTGATCCATCTTTTGACACATTGTGGTCCATCTCATGTACTGGTCTTCGTAGTCTCCAATAGGGTAATATTGTTCCTTGAAGTAATCAACAAAAGATGCCCAAGTGGGGCCTACCCAAAAAATTGTAGACTCATCCTTGACATGTTTCTCACAGTAAGTCTCCCACTAATCTCTAACATGGGGAAGTACCTTGAGGAGTGCGAAGGTGATTTTTTCACCGTCGATTTTTTTTTGGATAGAGAAATAACCCTCTAGAAAACTTAACCATTTTTACAAAGTGTCGGTGTCTATTTGGCCTTCAAATAAAGGAATATCAAAGTTAAATTGTACCTTAAATGGTGTCACACCTCCAAAGTGACTGCTGGTTTAAGGTGCCTTTGTTGTTGTTGGCATCCATTGAAGGATTTGGGGGAAATTATCCATCATCTCATTCCTCTGTCGTGCGAGGGATTCCTCAAGCAATAATTTGATAGGATCTCTTTCTCCATAATCCCTATTTTCTTCCACCACGGGAGGTTGCTTGGGAGGGTGAAAGTGGTTGTCCTCAAGAGAAACAAGCTCGATACCCAACTCTCTATACCCTGACCTCGTTGGGTACATGCACTAAGAATGACAAGGGGTAGACTGGTCTGATACCATTGAACGAGATTATTTTGAGAATGACATAAAGGAATAAATATAACATAGATATAACAAGGTGATACACAAATATATTGCAAGGAACACAATAATACAATAAAACAACAAAACTCAGATTCTATTAATGACTGTCTGAAATACAAAATACTGTAAAATGCAAAGCACACAAGCTAGCTAGAATGGTGATAGCTTATCTCTGAAGAAAGATGTGCCGGCTACGCTCATTTGCAAGAAGTTTATTACAATGAGGCGCCAAAGGAATTTTTAACATAAAGCATAAATGAGAAAACCATAAACATCCAAAACCCTAACCCCAAAAGACGAAATGCCAAAAGGTTTGTGGGCCCCGATGGGGGTAGTTGATATGTCAACTTCCTGAGGGAATAACGTTATCATATGATCTCTGTTTGGGATGCTAAGTACCCCCTCAAAAATTTCCAGACAAGGAGTACACATTTTGGAAAGCTCAATATATCCCAATAATGAACTAATGGGTGCTTCCAAGTCAAAAAAAATGTTGTTTAGGGCCTGGAAATGGGCCCGAAAGTTTTGTACCCAAAAAACTATAAAAAAACTACCAAGATGGAAACTGTAATTCAAGCCAGTGGAATAGGTGGGTGGCCACCAATGTCCACCTAAATAAAATAATTTGTCTGGTCCCATCTTGTCCCCCATATCATCTTAGGAAACTAGAACTAGGACTAATACCAAAGGAAAAGCCCTTCTTAAAACCCTTAGAGAACACTAGCAAACCTTCCAAAGGGTATTCATTGTAGTATATCATCTCCTCCTTAACTCAATTGATCTCCAAAACCCTAAAAGACCATGACCCCTCAAACTCCATTCATCTTCTACCTTTGCATCATTTTTATAAATTATGATGGCCTCAACCTAATATTTTATTTTCTTTGAGGAGGGACATATGTTTATTTGACCTTGAAAAGAGCATTGAAGAGAGAAATTTCAAATAAACTGCAAAACTTGAAAAACCTAGGAAAGTTGGATCTTAGTGAATGAAGAATGCATGTAAATGTGATGAAATCCAAGAATCCTTTGAGCACTCATTTTTATTTTGAAGCTCATTCGACAAAAAGATGGATGTTCAAATATTTATAGAAGTCCTCAAAAATTTTTAAATTGAGATTGCAAGATGATTTAAATGTTTGATTATAAGTGAAATCATTTCTTGAGAAACTACAAGCATCTTTGCTTGACACTCTTCTCATTCTATTTGACACCGGGGAGAAGAATCCATTGGAAAATCCCATAAAAATTGTAAATGAGATTGATCTAAATTATAAGAATGTCAACTTTTGAATAGTTGATGGTCAACATCCTATTCAAGTAGCCAAAAAAAATCTAAAAAACCTAAATTATAGTGTATTTTTGGAGGTAAAGTGGATGCATAAAGAATGCATTGCTTGATTTTTTGATATATATGTTGTCCCCAACCTAGTGGTTCATAATGTTTCTTAGTTAAATGGTACATGCCAAATTTTCTATAAAACTCCATTAATTGGTTCTCTATTGTATGCAAGAAATTTTTGAAGTGTCAATCATAAATTAAAGAAGAGCATTGGAATAAGTAAGATAACCAAAGAAAATGTATATAGGTTTATTCATTTTTGTATCTGATTATTTATTAATGTAATTCTTTCTATTCTAAATATATGATACTAACTAATATGCTTAAATAGACAATTCAAACCAATTTGAACATACTATACTTGCAATGTTAAGATATTCATTGAACAAATTTTCATGCCGTCTCTAGATTCTTTGAAGACAATCAATGTTATTAGGTCAATAATCAAAGGTCAACTAAATGGTTGACTAGTTGGTTAGATTGATTAAGTTGGCCCCGACAAGGTCATCTAGTGTGTAGGTTGACATAGAAAAGGTGGAGATCTAGGCACACTTACAATGATCTAGGCACACTTACAATGATCAAAGTTGATTTTGTCTTCCTTATTTTATGGGAGTTAGTTATGATTTGGGATATATATATATATATATATATATATATATATATATATATATATGGATCGATCTATCACTGAATGTTAGGTAATTACATGTTGAGCTATGTTCACTTGTGCTTATGTGCTATAACATTGTCTATCAACACCACCTCTTCTTGGAATTCATTTTGATTCACTTTTGTATTTCCTTGGTTCTCCAACATGATATTAGAGCTAGTGATTTGAGATATATCCTAGTATGTACAAGTCTCTTCGAAGGTTTCCACTTGTATTGACGCTCTTGGTTGATTTGGATCTCTAGAGTTGATTGACTCATGTTTCAACTTACATGATGGATTAGGATTTTTCATAATGATAATGTGTTATAAGAAAGAATTTGTGGTTCTCATTGGCAACAATTATGGCAAGTGGGCACAAGACATGGAAACTCTGTTAAAAAGTAAATTTCTTCAGTAGTTTACAAAAACTATGGTTCCATATCCTAAGGATGAACATGGAAAGTTCGTTACTAGTTGTAGGAGTCATAACAAACTAAATATCCAAGGAGATTCTCTTTTGTACAAGCATGATCCACTGTCTGAATCAAGTTTGGAAGAAGTTTAAGGCCTAGTGCAACAAAATCTATGAAAGTCGGCTTAGGCAAATTGAGAAATACTTGATCTCCCTTAATCCCCTCTCCTTTGACATGATTGAATACTATATGGCTTGTGTGAAGGAGTTTCAATATAAGTTGGGTGATTGTGAAAAGGAATATCCAAAGAAGGACAACTGAATTATGAATTGATCTTGATGAATATGATGACACCCTATGATGTTTTCTTTTTGACATTCTATACTAGTTGGGATTACATAAAAGTATATGGTAAGGGATATACCTTCTATTATTTCCGTGGTTTGCTAATTATGAAGCAAGGAAATTTTTTTGATGAATGTAAACTTGAGAATAAGTAACAAGCCCATATCCTTTAGGGAAAAGGTTGAAAGATCTATTGATAAATATGTTAAATTATAATCAAGAGAAAGGGCATTGGATATTACCATTACAATGATTGTGTTGACCACACTGATTAAAATAAACATGATGATCAACCATCAATTCAGAAAGGTAATCGAAGAAGAAGACTTGTCGATAATGTGGAAAGATAAGACATGTTGATAAGGTTTGTTGGAAGAAGGCAATAGATCCCAAGGATTAAGTCAAGAATATTGACGGTGAGGTGTCAACTAGTCTATTGAATATTCTACAACATTGTATTTTGTAAAGTAAGTGAGATAACTATACTTTCTCCATTAACACTTCTATGGAATTGCACACTCACTTTTGAAAGTGAGTGGATAGTTGAATCTGGTGAACTCATCACATGACTAAGGATTCTTATCTCTTTTCTTCATTAAGTAAACCTAGAAAAGAAGAAATATTTGTTGTACATGATTATGTGATTGCTAGTGCTAGTTGTGGTAGGATCGAGTGCCATAATGGTGTGATCATTAATGTGTATCATGTACCAAGTTTTAGTGCCAATTGATTGTCTGTACCCCAACTAGCCCAGATCAGAAAACATCTTGAATTTTGGCATGATAGGTTTGTTGTGAATGATATTAAAAATAATTTTATTATTGTGATTGAGGGTATCATTGACCTATATATATATATATATATATATATATATATTCTGTGATTTCCCTAAGCACGATGCAAAATAAATTACACTCATAGTTAGGACCAACAACTATAGCAAAATTTGGCATGAGAGACTTGAGCATCTAAATTTCCAAAGTATGAAATTGATTGTCGATTTTAATATGGTTAGTGGACTAGATAGGGTAGTACCCCTGGTGGTGTATGTGAGGGGTGTGTGGTTGTAAACCAACACTAAGATACCTTTGAGAGTAGAATGTCTTAGAGAGAAAAGACTCAGTTTGAACTTGTCCACATTGACCATTGTACAATTAATCAATGATCATTTGTTTGTGCAAGGTATGTTTAAAACTTCAATGATGATTTTTGTAGGTGTACATGGGTATAATATTGAAGAATATAGATTATGTCTTTGAAAATTTCAAGGAATCTAGGGAATTGGCTAAAATTCAGTGAAATCAACTTATAAAATATCTAAGATATGACAATGGAGGAGAAGTTGTGAGCAAGGCATTTGAGAGATACTTGTCACAATATTATATCTCTTGGAAGATATTTCTATCTTACAAACCTTAGCATAATTTTGTCATTGAAATAAATAATAATACTTTGGTCGAAAGGGAAAAATTCTTGCTTTAGGACAAAGGTACATTGACTCAATTTTGGGTGGAGGTTGTCTACTATTCAAATTACTTTTTGAACATGATTTTGACCAGTTCTATGAGGGATATGACCCTTCTTGAGAAATGGTATGGAAGTAAAATCTTAGTGGGACATCTCAGAATGTTTGGAGGTATAGCTTGGGATAATATTCTGGAATACAAGAGAAGGAAAATATATACAAATAGCCATTCTTGTGTTATGGTGGTCTACTCTTATGAGTCAAAGTCCTATAGATTATTTGATCCCATCAGACATGGATTTATTTGCAACATGACATTGTATTTAATTAATGAGTTTGAGGTGTTGATTTATTGAAATCCTCTTCTGGATTGTGAAGTAGTGGTCCATTTCAAATTTTGAAGAATTTTGGATCAATTTATTATTCCACAACATCGACCAATGTGTCCACTAACCTATCAATTGGACAATTGACTCCTATGATATACCCAAATTACAATCAATCTTCTACCTCAAAGTCCACTGTAAGCAATGGTTTTCCTGATAATTCGACTCTAGACTCTCATGGTGATTTTTATGTAAGAACCCCTTCTACAAGGGACAATTGTCTCTCTCGATAGGAGACTAAGACAATCGAAGTTACTGGTGTTGATATAGATAATGTATATTACTCAAGGAATACTATAGGATAAAAATTGTGTGGTATTTTTTCTTTAATGGAACACGTGCTAGAAGAATGTAATCCTGATACATATGTAGATGCACAAGATCAACCTAAATGGGAGAATGCTATCACTAAAGAATAAGATTTCTTGATGAAAAATAAAGAATAGAAATTAGTTCCTAGACCACACAAAAATAATGTTGTGATATGTTGATGAGTCTACAAGACCAAATTAACATTTGAAGGTGTTGTTGAGAGGCACCAGGCTCATTTGGCAACAATTTTTTTTTCATAGAAGTAAGGTATTGACTACATCAAGACTTGTTACCTTGTTGGAAATATGGATTATGTTAGGGTTCTTCTTTGAATTTCTACTTGTTTTGGATGGGAGGTACATAAGATGGATGTCAAGAGTGATTTCTTACACGGTGATCTCACTTGGGAGATTTATTTGGAGCAACCTCTAGGCTTGGGAAATGATAGGAGACTTGTGCATCAACTCAAGAAATTTTTGTGTGGTTTGAAGCAAGCCCCCGATGTGTGGTATGAGAATAATGATAAGTTCTATATTTTTTTTAGTTTCAAACATTATGAAATAGATCACATTATTTATGTTTTTCTCGTGAATGGCGATACTTTGAGAGTCACACTTTATGTTGATGATTTAGTCATTACTAGAGGTCATGATGACTTAATTTTTGGTTTGAAGAAACCACTAACATATACATTTGAAATGACCAACATTGGTCTATTGCATTTATTTTTCGGGCATCAAGTTTTGCAAATGGGTGATGGTATCTTTCTCTCTCAAACTGAATATGCTTCGAGACATGTTAGGTTCATCCCATATTTGGATCCTTTGGATATATATCATGTAATTATTTCAACAATTGAAGGTTTAATAGTCTATAGGATCGATTATAGGTGGTCCAAACCAAGTCAAGTGGTCGATTTGACTTACTAAAGGTGGTTTGTTAGTTTCTAAGGTTACTCCAAAAGTGTTTTCACCTTGATAGGAGGGGGCTAGGTATCTTAGCCTCTTGGTGATGATTCATGGGCATATGGATGGCTTAGTTTGGGTGGTTGCTTGACTCTTGGTTAGAGTGCCAACATAATGCCCTTACCTAAGAGGTTGTTATTTTGATCAATGCGATGACTCATTCATTGGGTTCATAAAATGGGGGAGTTAGTTTCTTGAATAGGGGAGGTGCCTACCTAGGAGGAGGGAACTTAGCCCTAGGATCTTGGGACCATGTGGTAAAAAAATACACATTGAGGTTGGACACTTGACTTAAGGATGGTTGGGTTGATGAACATACTTCATGGAGGTTGGTGATGAACCTAAACACATATGTTAAGGAGGAGTATTGGAGCTTAGTGATCACATTGGTGCACATGAGAGAAATATTAGGCACATGAGAGGAAATGTGGCATACTGTTAGAGGAGGATCACCTTGCATGAGGACACTTAGATAGAGGACCATTGTGTAAGAGTGCTAGGGTCCTACCCTAACCTCCCTACTTTAGGTTACCTAGGAGTTAAAAAATGGACATATGCAACCATCCTCTTTGAATAAGTCCCATTAGATAGTAGTGTATAAATATTTAATGTAAAAGGGTCCACTTTATAAGGCCCACTAGATGGTACCCATTAAGGATGAGACCACAAGTATTTAGGGTTTTCTATTGAGAATCTATTTAAAGAGAATATGAGACTATGTAATTTTGTTTTTTGAGTGAAAGGTTGCCCCACCTTAAGGAGCAACTGAACATTGCTTTATTTCTTCTGACTTATCACAATATAATAGTATATTTCACATATTTCATCTTATTTGTCTCTTGTATCTATTTTTTTGCAATGATATTATGTGTATACCTGGTTTGTGTTTCAAGTCTCATGGTTGAGGAACACTACAAGCATCAAATCTCTTTCTTGAGCCAGAACACCTCTAGATTTCAGTAGATTTTTAAAGGCAAGATACGTGTTATGACGTATTTCAATAACACATAGATCTCTCATTTGGTGGGTAAAACTAGTGTAAGGAAAGACTACACACAAAAAATAAAATTCATTTCCCCTAGTTGAACACCCTTGTAACCTTTGTTGGCACCCCTTTGAGTAATACCACATCAAACCACATCTATATTTAGAATTATTTTCCAGTTACCCTCAAGTATGTTAAAATACCTTTAGACACAATATAAACTATCCTTACATAAACTTGTTGTCATCCTATTGCTATAGTACTCTGAGAAAAATACTCGGGGAGATCACTCTTACATACCAGGGTATTGGGTAGTACAATTACAGGTGCAGTGTATCATCCTTAGTTTGTGTCATGAGATATTCGGTCGAGAAATATTGTTGGAAACCCTTCAATATGTTAGAGAGATATAAGAGTTGAAACTCCTCTATCATTAGGAACCTACCTATGAAACCAACCAATGAATTCCTACATCTTTGCACCTAGAAGGAATTTGGAAATCCTGTTAGTGCAATAATATTTAGTAGGGAGGAAGACTCACACCCACGTAAAAAAAAGTATGGGTTTTGTCAACATCATTGTGGAAGACCTGTCTCAAAATATTCCTTGTGTCATGATGATCATTGATCACGTAGGTCTATCTCTCTAATATCCCTTTGTGTGTGTACTTGAGTATACAATGTTCACGATATATCTAAAAATACCCCTTTCAATCCATTGATCGTAGTGATATGATTTGAGAATAACACTTTGACAAATTCTTAGGTGGTCCCATTGTCCATACTTGCAACATTGAAAATGCAGAGAACCAAAAATAATACCTACCCACTAAGCACGAACAACTTGAAGCTAAAGTTTTTGACATTGAATCTTCACTCCAAGATCTATTTGGAAAACTAAACAAAAAATATCAGGTGTTGGAATTGCTATGTATCTGATTGGGTATCCAAATATATGTTATGTATAAAATGCTTAAGATAGCACAATAAAATAAAGCACACACCATGTAAACTAAATGTGAGTGTGAAGCACAATTCCCAAATAGATAAGATAGATGACTTACACGACAAATCCTTAAATAATATGAGAACCTCCAAATACCCCAATACATTCATCCATCCAAATCACATGTCCCCCCAATGACTACATAATCTCTCTATATACCTATTCACACATTGCACATGTGTCCCCTCATCAATTCAACCACTATTACATATACATTTAACCCCATATATGCCCCCTTTGGGGTCATACCACAATACCTCCCTTCAAAAATATTTGTCCTCAAAGCTTTGTAGTTAAAGGCTTTACATGTAATGAAACCAAGTAATATGATTTTATTATGTTCCTACTTTATTGTTTCCATTGATGATGATCCATCTGTCCAAACTCAATTCTTTTAGTCTTAATTCTTGATGTCTAGTTGTTGCATAATTTACTTTCCTTCCATTCCATGTATTGTTGTTGTAACCTCTCCAATTTGTTGTATTTCATGGTATTGTTGACGCCCAAAAGCGCAACATAAAATTCCTTCCTGTAAATGGGTTGCAATGCATTATTACTTACATAAATTTTAAATAATACTAGACAGGTGGGACCCCTTAATAAAAATAATGACAGAAAGCACTCCTCTTATTGAGCCCATGATTACCTTATGAGAAAGAATCACAGTTTCAGAATAAGAATGAAAATCTTAACCTATTTCCATGTGCAATTAATCGATTTTAAGGGTGCTAGAAATTTGATTTCAAAATGGAGGAAATTTTTATTTTATTAAACATATTAGTTTACTCTTGATACACTTAGATTTTGATATATTGCTTCAAATATAAGCCACATGCAACTCATGGTATATTTGCATACATGGGAAAATGATTATTATGTTGAATGTAATACTCCACTAGCAAGGAGTGTGGGACATGTTATTTCAGTGCTCAGTGTTAAATGGGAATATTATTACTATGAAATTCATATGAGAGGTCGATTCAACTTTGAGTTTTGAAATGGTATGTTATGTTTTATGGATATTGGATATATCAAGGTCGATATTCTATGTTTGGAACAAGGTTTTTGGGAGTTGGGTGCGCTCCATATTTGGCTATGGTTGATGACATTTATTGTGAAAAGAGAGGAAGTGCGCACATTTACCTCACATCGTTCTTACTGTACCTCGAAGCCACCACATTCACTTTCTCCTCGCATTCATTTTTTCTACTCTGGTTAGCAACACCTCAATTGTGCTCAGCCTTTGGCGGAAAAATACATGTGCTGTTTAGATTTCTGACATTCTTCTTACATGTATGTTGGTTCTTATCTCTCCATTCATGGATGGTTAGCTCTTCTCCAGATTAATTTTTTTTGTTGGCTCTTAGAGTTTGCATGTAGAATGCATTTGTTTTTCGAAGTTTACAATGGATTTGTTGTGGGCCTTTTGGCCATGTAACTCACATTTCGATTTGGGTTTCTTCCTGTTGGCATTTAAATGTTTCAAACAAGAAATATTGTTCAACATTTTATTCTGTTTGAAGTATATGGTTGTATGTTCTTGGAGATAAGGTGGTATTACTATAATATGGTTATTGGAAAATAACTATGGGTGAAGGTGTTCGGGTTCTCTCATTTCGTATGATTAATTTTGAGGGTTTCCTCTATAAAAGAAAAATAACAGTCGGGTCTTGTGACTATTGCGTAGCACCCTGACCTTGGAGGATGTGAAGTCTTATTATTACCACAACTTGTGGTGTTATGGGTGGCCTGTGTGTTTTATATTGTTTTCATTTGATGGGAAGGAATCGATTTTTCTTTTCCTACAACCCATGTTTCAAACCTTACGCCCATATGCCTGCTCCATGCCTCGTTTGCCCTTCCAATATACAAGCAAGTGAATAAAGGAAAACCCAAATTTGATTTTTTTTTTTATTGTTTGACCCAACATTGGGAAAGATTGATATCAACCAAAAAATCGTGGCTCATTTTTTATTGATCTATGAGGTGATTTGGCCGATTTTGAGTTTAGTAGGAATTTTATGGAAACAATGCTCACTAGGTTCGCATGGGATTTCAAACCCGGTTTGTTTGCAGCTGTTATTTGAGGTTGTGATGTAAATGTTATATAACAAAAGGATGATAGATTTATGTTTCTCTTCCTTTCATGATGTTTTGAGACATTATGTTATGATTATGACTGAGTCAAATTGTTTTGTAAACAATCTCCTATAGAATATTATGCTAGTTTTTAAAAGGAGAAATGAAATTTGCAGGTTTGATAATCCTGTAAATTTTCCTTGAGTTTTATATTTCACAGTTTAAAAAGATTGTTGCCATGTTATGGATTCTGTGTGTTGAAGTTTAAAAGAGTGTTATGGCACAAACAAAATTTGGTGGAAGTTTTGGAAATAAATGTGCATGGCAAACAATGGATATTCAAATGATTTTGTGAATAATGGCAATGCTGATTTTAAAGTCAATGAATGTTATTTCTTGTAACAAAACAATAATCACTATTATTCTTGTTCATTGTCTCATTTTTCTCTCATTATACACCCACCACCTTCCCAATAATTTTTAATCCATTCCTTGTTCTGTTATCTTGAATTTCATCTTTAAAGGTGATGCAGATGCAAACAACGCACCCTACATCCGCTCACAGGATCATTCAAATTCCCCTTTTTGAGACTCTATTAGCTCATTCGATTCCCTACTGGAATCTCTGATGAAAACCCGATCCACAGGTTCTTCTTTCTCCCCGTCACGGCCTCTACATGCACCTATGACTTTTCCCTGACCTTAATTCCGGGTTTCGGGGTTTCGTCTTTTCTGACGTCAAGAGTTCATGCCCTCTTGAATCCCCAATCTCCGATGCGCTCCTTTGCTGCCTTAGCCCCGCCTAGTTATGCTCTGGTCCATGCGACCTCCTCTTATATGACCGCAGTCATACTCCTTGTCGGGATTCATGGTTTCGCGACCCTTGATGTCATGAACCTCTATCCTCGTGATCTCCCGATCACTGATATGCCGATGCGCTCCTTTCGGCCTTAGCCCTTCCTGGCTAGAATCTTGGCCCATGTGACCACTATCTCACAAGACCACAACCTTTTCTCCTATCAGGGTTTCGGACATCGCAATGTCGAAATGCATAAACCCCGTGTCCATGGCATTCCCGATATCCCGATTCACGATTTCCTGATGTGGCTCTCCTATCGGGACCTTTCCCGAAGGCCTCGCTCACTGCCATGCGTCCCTTCAAGATGGACGGTCCACATCCATTTCGCGATTTCGTGACTTCTGATGTCCCGAACACCTCATCTTCAGGACTCGCGAAATGCCGAACTCCGATGCTCTGTCTTGACTTTTCTATCGAGACTTCTCTCGATCATCAGGATCTCCGCCACGTGTCCCCAACTGATGGAAGGCCCTGATCCAATCTCGTTGTTTCGAGACTTGAAGTGTCCCAACTTCCTCGACCTCGAGAACTCTGATATCCCGAGTGCTGATTCTCCGCTATGCTGACAGCTGGCCCCTCGATGGCGCTTTCCTTCTTGTCGGGGTTTCAGACTTCGCGATTCTGAACCACATGGAATTCCTGTCCACAGAATCCCCGATATGACGAATGCCGATATCCCAATGCCCAAATGCCCTTCAGGACTTTCGCACTGCGTGAGAAGGGTTAAACCTTGTGCATCTCCTGTCCGATCCAATGACTGATGGGATTTCTGAATGAGATCCAACGAATCACGATCTCCCCCTTCTGTGCGCTCCTCCTGCTTCCTCCCTGGACATGGAAACCAACGGTCCAAATATCTTTTCCTCCCGTCGATCTGACGACTGCTGTGCTCCCTCCTGAGCTTGCACACTTCTTCCTAGACTTGGAAAAACTCCAAGTTCCCAAAGGCCTCGACCTTTTCCTTTCTTCTCCTCTGCAAACTCCTATACCTGAGTTCTCACCCACGTTCTCCTCGACACTACTCCTCCTGAGCTTTTATAGACTCTGAACTCCTCCAAAGAGTTCTTTAACCTCTAAACTCCTCGCAGCTATGCTCTATGCCTGAAAGCACTCGCCCTCCTGAGCTTGTTCCTCCTGAATCCTCAAAGGATTCTGATGTCTATGCTTCTGCAGAGTCTTCACGCACACAACATGCTATCTCTCCTGAGCTTCTTAACCGCTCAGACCCCTAAGGGATTTTGTCTTTCTTCCCTTCTACCTCATATGGAGAATGTTATGCCCTCCTGGATGTCCTTCTAATCAAGCAACCCCTTGCTGAGTCTGCAGGGTGTTCATCAACCCTGTGAAGATCCCTCAGTGGATTCTTCCTCTGAATTCCAGAACTCAAAGAGTTCTCTTCTCCTGTGCCTGTCTGCACACTTACTCAATGCCTACCTGACAGAGTATCTTCTCCCAGAACTTCCAGCAGTTCTGTCCTCCTGTGCACCTATGCACCCGCTCAATGCCCACCTGACAGATCTCTCAGAATCCTCAGTGATTCTGTTTCTTTCTGAACTCACAACAGAGTTCTTCCTCTGTGCACTCCTTGCACCTGCTCAATGTCCACCTAGCAGGGCTTCACAGAATCCTCAGTGATTCTGATTCTTCTTTCTGAACTCACAGTAGAGTTCCTCCAAATGCACCACTGTGCATATGCTCAGTTCCCACCTAGCAGAGCTCCACATAATCCACAGCAGAATCCTGTCTGCAACTGTGTCTTCTCCCACATAGCCTTGCCTCCAAGGTGTTCAACAACCTTGAGGTCTTTCTCCTGAGTTGTTGATTCCAGTTCCTGTGCCGCAACACGTCCTTGTCTGAACCCACATAATTCAGAAATGTAGCCTCTGTGCATGGCTATCAGAACCCACAGTGTTCTGTCACACCCTCCTGGTGTGAAGCCTCAAAGACCTTCACCTGAAATCACACACACTCCTACAAATGCCTAGCATACATCTACAACACATATAAAGAACACTCACTGACACCCACATAACACAGAAATACATGCAGGAAAAACTGCTTTTGTTTATATTAAAATGGCAAATGCCTGTTTATACAAGGTGTTCCTGAGCACAGCCTGTAACTAGGTCTCGACTCTTCTCTTTTGCTCTCTACTCGCAGACTCTAACTCTACTCTTCAACAACAACAACTACTCTCTCTACTCAAAATGAGATACAAAATCTCTTTTACCTAAGGGGGCTCTTCGAGTGCTTCCCTCCAACCTACCTACCCTATTCAATTACATTGAATGGGCTGTCTAGTCCAGCATCTGGATCTAGATCTTAGCCTTACAAACATTAAAGACCTATCTTATCTACAGCCTGCGCAAAGGCACGGCTTCACAAATCAACAACTTATCATTTAATTACATTCAATTCAGATTTTAAATGAGGACTGCACCTCTCTTTAACGCGCGACTTGAATTCGCTGGCGTGGCTAGCTGGCTGACGTGGAGAGATGCTCCTGCATTAAAAGGAAAAGGATTAAAGAGGATTGTATGATGATTTTAGTTGGAAATTGTGATACAAAAATATTTTTTTTGGAAGAAAAGGGCTCTATGTTTTGCTTAAATAATATTCATTTATTGGTTCCCGTCCATGCTACCATTTTCATTCATTATAAAGCCCCTCATATTCCCAATGACCCTATCAATCCATTTTTCAATTGTAGTTGATTATTAAATTCAATATTTGGTGGCTTGGGTCAATGGATGGATTTCATATTTTTATGTTTTGAATGATAGAGCCAACATTTTGATTTTATTTAGGTAGAGTATTAGTGAATGGATTGTTAAAAATTTTCATATTCTGATTGGAATATTTCTTCAGGATGAGTTTATTTAGTAGGGGAAACAATGACAAAGGTGAAAACAAAGGTAAAGGAAATAATTGGCAAAGAGGCCATAGAAGGCTATGATTTTGAATACATTTTGACGCTGATCCGCAAGAACTAAATCAACTTTTACAAGCTAGGTTTTTTAATCTAGTTGGCTAAGGAATTATGCAACCTAGACCTGATATGCCTCTTTGCCAGCCACAACAAAATTTCTTTGGTATCCATGTCCCCCTTCATGTTTCTATGCAACTAGAACCACCTGCCGATGATGGCTGACAAGAGATCATCCACCAACATGCTGCACATCATAATGGTTTTCCTACAACATCGTTTCCATTCCCCCCCCCCTCCATCGCCATTCAACCCAAATTCCCAAGCTGATCGTGTTTCCTCGCCAGTACATTCCTCTCATGCAAGCAAGAGATTACAAATTTCCATTCTCGAGCCATAATTAGATAAAGGAAAAGAAGTGGCTAATCCCTCCCAGTTTTCCAAGGACTCCTCTAAATCAATGTCCTCTCATCTCCACCTCAAAGATATTTGCTCCCATGTCATCAGTGAAATCCATCCACAAGGTTCCAATCAATTGAAGGTTGTTTCACAAAACAAATCATAAAAGGGATCAAGAGAAGGCAATAGTGAAAAGAGGCAAAACACCTCTCACAACAAATCTGGTTTTTAATGATTTTAATGCTATTTTCTTTTGAGGATAATGTTTATTGGTAGAACAAAATATTTGGACAACAAACACACATTTAGAGAGGATGTTTTGGACAACATGGATATGATTCTATTTTTGGCTATCCTCATGTTTTATTTTGATACTAAAATATTTGACTATTTATATGAGGATGGGAGTTACAAGGCGAATATTTGAGTTAATTTTTGGGGTATTATATTTCATATTTCGATGATCATTAAAAAAATGAAAATTGGAGTGACAATGGGTCCCATCTATTTAGCTATTATTTAAATAGGCCCTTATTTATGTATTATTATTATTATTATTTTGTCTCAACTAATTAATTAAGCTAATTAAGCTTAACAAAATAAAGGTAGTTGAACTACCATAACTTATTGGAAAAGAATAAAAGCTCAATCAAAAGAAGAGACAAAGGGGGAGAGAAAAGAAGGAGAACTACTGATATAAGGTCTAATTTGTACTTGTGAGATACTTCTTTTCTTTATTCATTCTGAATTTATTAGAAAGCTAAACTATCTCGATGATATCAACGTCTTATTGAAGGCATCATGATTCAAAACTGAATCATATCTTTCATCAATTTGTTTCTAAAGGTGTATGATCTATCTTTGGCAATCTGTGTGTTCTTCTTTGTTTATGAATTAGATTTCATGACTGATAAAGAATATTTTGCAGAGTCAAGTGACAACATTTTTATGGCAAGTTGATCTAGATCTTTAGCTTCAATTTTATTTTGTTTTCAGAGTCAAGTTTTGTATGGTGCCCGTCAGAGAATTTTGAATATGACTTTGGTCCCCACCTTCGCAGGGGTTTGTAAAAATAATTCTGCTTTGTATCTAAAAATGAAGTTAATAAAAAATCTGATTTCTGATTTCAGTCTCACATGTGTATCTTAATGATATTTTTCAGATTTTTCTTTTATCCTTATCTCCTATCCATGTACACACTTATTTATGTTTATGCTTTCTTTCTTTTTCAAAATTACATATAAAATATAAAATTAGCCTTGGTCCCTCATACATATTACATGTGGATTAAGTGATTGTTTTGAATTTAAGGCTATAAACTCCTGGTAACATTCCCAACTATCTTGCCTTAGCCTAGCAAGATCTAAAAATGTTTAAGTAAGGTTGTTTGTACCTTTTCCTCAACTAGTATGTGAAAATATCATATTGAATAATGGTTTTGCGATACCCTATTCCATGAATTTGATGAGCATTCCATCTTCTTCCTTGATGATGCTGATATCAAGCTTCTTGTCTTCCTTGAAATATTTCCTAGTAACGAGGGTGTCGATATGGTTTCACATGTGATGGTTTTCCTTTTCTCTACACACACATATCATCAATCTTCTTTTTAAAGACAATGACATCCTCTATCCTTTGTGCTTGGTCTTTAATACTACCTACTTTTGAGATAATTACACCATATTTGACTTTCAATTTATTTATTCCTTCTTCAATTCTAGATTGCATTTCTTATTTTACCTCATTCATATTTAGGGATTCTTCAATCTTCTTGCAAATTTCCTCTTCAAGCCTTTTGGTAATCTCTTCATCCAAGATCCTTGTTTTTCCTTAATTTTGACTATACTTATTTTCTTCTTTCAATATCTTCACCTCATCCAATATTTTTTTTTATTATGGTTTCATAGTCTACATGTTTCTTCATCCTTCTTGCATTTGCTCGTCTTTCCTTGCTTTAAGTTCTTAACCTCCTTAATGAGTGATTCATTAAGTGATTGCAACTTACACAATTGATCACCCATATTCTTTAGCTCTTATTTTAATTTCTCATTATCTTTATACAATTTGGACATTTCTTCTTTAGATTCATTGAATTCATCTTCAATTGTATGCATCACTTCTATTTTTGAGTCCTCGATCCATTTTTTTTCCAATACTTCCCATGTGGCATTTCATCTAGTATCTTTATCGATACTCATCCACCACTCTAGAGATTCACCACAAAAAATTTGAACTACCCCAAAAGGAGTCCTACAAGTTTTCCTTACCATCCTCAGCCATTTCCTAGGATTGATTTCATTTTTATTTTTATTTCCACTAAAGTAATTTATTTCCATTAGTTTTACTTAGGATCCAACCATAAACCTCAAATTGAAACCTAAATATATTAAAAATAATGATCCAAAATGGTTGTTATTATTTTTCCAACATATTGTCTTGTGTTTCCTCTTTCCAATGGATTTTGAATCACCTCAATCGAACATCCCAATCAAAAGTTATGATAATTTTAAGTTATCATACCTTTTAAAACATTGAATTGGGGGTTGTCCACTGACCAACCTTTCTCCCTATGTATCTATAAAATTTATGAACTTCTAAGTATAAAATTTTGGCATGTAGTATCCTAATATGTCTTCTCTACAATTCCATATATTTAAGAAAATTTTGATGTGTCAAGTGAAAGTTATGGTAACTTTCCCAAAGCTTGTTGATTTTTGGCTCTTTCTAGAGAGCGAAGTTGTATGACATGCCACATGTGCAATTTTTCTAACATGATTATGAAATTTTGATCTGTAACACATGTTCTATCCTCTTTCCAATGAAACAATTTTCACTCAATTTGGATATTTATATAATAAGATATGATTGTTTTATCCAAAACACCCATTTAAGACTAGTTTTAGGACTAGTTAAAAACCCTAACTTCCACAACTTGTAACTTGAAAAGTATATATAATAAAAATATAATTTTTTATTGAATGTACTTCACCATGTATTTTCAAGCTCCTAAGAAATTTTCTATGTTAGATGTCCTGGGAAAAACGTTATGATTGGTTTACTGAAAACACTTGTTTTAGACTAGTAAAAAACCCTAACTTTCACAACCCGTAACTTGAAAAATATAGTGAATCATAACCTAAAACGTTTACCGAAAATTCTTCACTATGTCTCCTTAGGCTATTTTTTTTTTAATCTTCTTATATGTCCCAGGGAAAAAAATCACTATTTTACCAAGAACATTTGTTTGAGACTAGTTTTAGGACTAGTAAAAAAGCCATAATTTCCACAACCTATATTTATGAAAATATAGTGAACCAAAACTTGAAATTTTTACCAAATGTACTATGCCATGTCTCCTCAATCTCCCCAAGATTTCAACATAAAATAATTATAAAAAAAAATCCCAATATGACTTGTTTGAAGGAGCCAAACCCAAGGATCGTATGCTCTGACACCAAATGTTGTGTAATAAATGCTTAAGATAACATAATAAACTAGAGTATACACCATGTGCACCAAATGTGAGGATGGAACAAAAGTCCCAAGTATATAAGATAGATGATTTACAAAATAACTCATTAAAGAATAGGATAACCTCCTCCACATACCCAAATACATTCATACATCAAAATCACATGTTCCCCCAATAATGACTACATAATATCTATATATACCTATTCACACATTGCACATGTAGTTTGACCACTATTACATATACATTTAACCCCACATAGGGCCCTTATGTGGTTATATCATATACATTTAACCCCATATATACCCCCTTTGGGTTCATACTAATATCAGATCCATGCATTGATTCAACCAAGGATAAATCCCCAAAAAACAAAGTGTATCCCACTCACATGACCTTCCTGTTGGGTATGTGTTATATTCTTTGCATGTGTGTGTGTGGGCGTGTCAGGTTCGACAACTGTATCTGATGATCCCTCTAGTAGTGTTATTTGTGTCATGTGCGCCGGGTGCTTTCCTAGGGGGGTCCCAGGGGGGGGGGGGGGGGGG
>ML785362.1:317880-357815 GCA_009831015.1 Picea engelmannii | reverse complement strand
CGGATTTTGCTATTTTTAGCGGTTTACTAAATTAATCTTGGATTAAGGGATTAGGGTTTTGGTATCTACAAAATACCTAAAAACATTTTATATATTGTATGGTGAATGGTGAAATTCGATAATGAATATAAGAAAGGTTTTCTTGGTTGAGGGTTTCCGGTATAAAATCTCTTTGTACTCTGTGTATGAGCCATTGATTAAATTTCTGTTTTTCTTAAGAATCTATATGCATTGCTTTACTTCACAGGTTTAAAACTTACACTTCCTAAATAACCCCCACCCACACTTCTAGGATCATAATTTGTGGCATCACTCTTTAAAAGTATACTTGAACAAATTTGATGGTTCTAATCCCTTGGGTTGGGTTACCCAAACAAAACATTGTTTTTCTCCCCGTAGAATTATTTATGACACATGGAAACTAAAACTAGGGTTCTTATATTTGGATTTAGAACATTGGTAGTGGTGGTAATGGTATAAGAAAACTTATGGAGGATACATTGCTTGGACCTATTTTGTATAGGTCCTTAGTGTTTGTTTTGAATGTGATACTCACTATTTGGGACGACTGACAAAATTACGCCAAAACAACACAATTATCGACTATATTGTCACCTTTGAGCAATTGAAAATTCACATAAAGGACCTCTCTGATTCCTTTTTTAAAGAATGTTTTATCAATGGTTTCAAGGAGGTAATTAGAGCACACACCATGATGCAACACCCAAAAACATAGTTGGAATCTTGGGAAAGAGATAAAGAAGATGATATGGTGATCAATGCCCAAACCAAGAGACCTTTATTCACTAGTCACACTATCCCCCTTGTGGAAACTACCCCTAGGCCTTGAAATCTCATCTAATGAGAATTCACAAGTTATCACAAGAAGAGATGGTAGAATGCTAATGCCTCTGACTTTTCTATAATTGTGATGAATAATATTTCAAAGTGCACAAATGTAAAGAACATAAATTATTTCAAATGGATGTATCCCCACAAGAACACTCAAAAGACATATTGGCTAAGAACACTCCTGGATCAGATTTGGATGATGCCAACCCTCTTTCTAATGAGGAAAACACCCTGCAAGCTTCTTGTAAGGAACCCAAAATTTCTCTCCATGCCTTATCATGTTGCTTGGCACCCCAAACATTGAAGTTGATTGATTACATCAAGTACTGCAAAGTGATTGTCTTGATTGATAGCAACATCACTCACAATTTTATTCATAGGAGCATGGATGAAGAAACCCATTGTTATGTGTTTTCTATACTTAATTTTCAAATCCTGATAGCTAATGGTGGTATGATGAAATGTAGTGGTTGATGTGAAAATGCGAAATTCCAACTGTGTGAGTATCATCTCAAAACTCACATGTTTGGTATTTAAATGGGTGGTTGTGATATATTTCTCATGGAAGAATGGTTACACACTTTGGGACCGATCACCATGGATTTCAAGGTTTTATATGTGATCTTCACCAAGGAAGGGCACAAACATACCCTTAAAGGGATTACATCTGGTAGCCTTTGAATTATCACCTCTCATCACATGGAGAAGTTACCAAAGAAAGGCGACTCAAGCATTATTGCATAGTTCAATGAGATACAAGTAGTGGAAACCCCCCAAAAGACATTCACTCTCATTTTCATTTGATTCTATCTAAACATCAACAAGTATTTGAAACACCCCAATGTTTACCACCTTTATGAGGGGAGCATGACCATAATATTCCACTATTTCTTCGTACTTTACCACCCAATATGCATCCTTATAAGCATCCTTTTGCACAAAAGAATTTGTTAGGGACCTAAACCCTCACATAGATAGAATAATATAATTTCCATGTAATAAAGGCCGACATTAGTTAATAAGACCTAAATATATTTTCCATGTAATAAAAGTTGACATTAGTTAGTAAGGCCTATTTAATAAACGTGGACAAGTCAATGTAAGAAGACCTAATAGAAGCTTCCACTTCTAGAAAGATATTCCTTTAGAATGTTTTTTAGAAGGTAGAATTAGTATAAATAAGAGTAGGAGGCGTGATAAATCTTGTCTTGAGAATTATTTTAATAGATCTCTGCTTCATTGGATGTTTCCCCTTCAAAGAGGCAAGTTAACATTGCTTTCTTTCAATAAAGGTATTATTTTTGGTGTTGCTCTTCTAATATTTTGTTGTTTAATTGATATCTACTAAATATTCCCATTTCTGCATATTGTATTACATATGGTACCTTAAAAGTGGTATCAAAGCACTTTCCTTGGCAGAAATTGTGGGTTATTATTATTTTTAGGGTAGAGACGTGTTTTAGAGTCTTTAAACTAAAGTGATATGTCATTCAACGTATAAATCAGGAGTTGGGGAAGCATACCCACAGGAAATACATGAGGCTTTTAAGCTCACATTGTTGGAGACCCTTGTAACCCCTGTTGGTACCCCTCCAAGTGGCAACGCATTAGATAACACCTGTATACAGGCTAACCTAGGTATCTTGAACCCTTCTATAGATCAACCGATCAGATGCCTGACTAATATAGTGCCACTGAGAAAAACACTCAAGAAGATACTCTCCAGTACCTGGGTAATCAGGTAGTACGAGTAAGGGTACAGTCTAGCCTCCTTAGTTGGTGCCTTGATATATTGGGTCGAGTACTACTATTCGACCCCACATGTATATCAAAGAGCTATAGAACAGGGAAAACCCTTATCTGTAGGAACCTTGAAAACCCTAACCCTTGGGGTGGAAACATAACATAAAAGGAACAAACAAGATCTATTGCCATGCAACCTTGTATCATACATTCTGGTTGAAAAATTACTACATAAATTTTCATGTTAATAATTTTGGCATTTTGATCCTACAATATTATTCATATTGGAGTATAACTATGCATGAGTTAAAACAAAAGGTTGGGTCCTACCTATACCCTTATTTGAGACCTATCTCAATCGATTAGCCTTTTCACCCTAATAATTGTGATACCTATCATTCTTAACCCTTTTTCTAGTCCGTGGACCCACCCCTCATTCCATCATGGCTCCCACCTGCTAAGAAGAAACCAATTATAAATTTAGCAATGACCTTACTTCCATTCATGCCAAAGTGCATAGTGACATTCTTGTCCTTCATGCCAAAATGGACCACATCCAAGAACAACTCAATAACCAAATTGTTGAAGTCAATTCCACTCTCCACCAATTCATGAACAAATTTTAGGGCCCTTCCCCCTTTGACCCACCTCTCTATACCAAAGGTGTTGAATCCAACCAGCCTCTGCACTCTCATTCCAACTCCCTCCCTCATGACCCTTGTCTTCCCCGAGTCGAAGTGAATAAATTCGATGGCTCATATCCACAAACATGGGTTACTCAAATGGAACACTATTTGTCCCTCCATTGCATTACTGATGAGTAGACCAAGTGTTGGCATAGGGGCAGACCCAGGGTTCAACGCTACAACAACGCACCAACAAAAACCTAACTACTGAACCTTTCGGTAACACCTGAGAAGGAGATGAAGTCTCACCTGAGGTAGAGGCATGGGTGGTGGCAGGACTCAGATGTCTGTAACCTTATCTGGGACACATATACATGATTGTAACACTTAACAAAGCACTCAATAGATAAGATTCATTAGTCTTTAACCCTTTGTTCACATTGCAAGTAAAACCTTAATTACATAACAACGCATTATTCATTTAGATATAAGGTATTTAAGCACTAATCATGTGTACATAAGTCAGATTTAACATCCATCCATATTATTAAGCACTATGCATCGACAACTATATCTATCATTCATCTATATTAAAACACTAAGCAAGAAAACACATAAACACATCAATACATCACACAAAGCATAGCAACACAACATATACGTGGTTCACCCCCACCCTCGGGCTACGTCCACCAACTCTTCTCTTCTTTATTATCTTTGGTCAATCTTCTTACAAGCACATAACATCCAAGTTATACTCTATAGAAGACAGGAGATCTGCGTGCACTCTGCTATATCCTCCTTCTTCTAGCTAGGGTATAGCACTAAGCCTTCACACAGTCTCTTACAATTACTTGCACTAGCCTTGCAAGCCTCACACAGTATGCACAAAGCACTTACAACTCTTGATCACATAGATCCAACTCTATCACTTAACACATTTTCCTACTAGGTCTCTTTCTTCTCTCTTCTTACATCTCTTAGCTACTTATTTATACATTACAAAATATGCCTAATCAAGGGTAAAACCATGGGCTATCATCCCATACCCATTAGATAATCCCAAATCCAAAAAAGGGCCCTAAAAGGGGCCGATATCCCGTGATCTCTGCTTCTTCTTGCGCTCCATTTTCGATAGCCTGTCAAAGTCCTAAAATTCGGTCAAACATGACCAAGAATCCTCAAAACTTGGTCAAGGGCCAACAGGCCCCCAACACTCACTTGTGACTCATCCCAAGTCACTCTGATCTAATTAGTTTTGTTTCAAAAGCCTCGAGCTTCGCTTAAGCTGCTTCGACTTGTTGATGTGCTACAACCTCCTATTCAATGAACTCTTGTATGACTGCTTCGGTGATAGGTCCCTCTAGGCACTGTTCAGTTGCAGTGACGACTTGCTCTAGTTCTGCTCCTCGACATTCGATCTCTATGAAAATTTGGTAAGCCTCATCCTATAAAGGTTGGAGCCTCTAAGTTACTTCCATAACTCTGCTCTGAATAGTGTGGACCTGTTGTTGGGCAGTGCAGTGCTCTTGTGATTGCTTCATTCTTTCCACGCATGATAGGGCTTCAATTGCCCCTGTATTGTCTCTGGTTGCTTCTTTGCTTCCTGTAGCTGTGAGTCGAGTGACTTCAATTATGGATTCTTAGTGAGTTTCTCATATGTCTAGGCATTGCGATCAATCAGTTTCTTACATTCCAGGAAAGGATTTTTATTCTTTCAATTGCGCTTCGAGCGGTTGCTTCTCGTTGATCCCTTACATCCTACAAGGTGTTTGGTACGTTGCAGAGATCTAAGTCTACTATTTGTTGTTGTATCTGCTGGATAGCTTCTGTAAGCTGATCTACTTGATGTGTGACTCAATATTTTGTCTATGGTTCTAATCCTGTCATAGAGTGGAGTGCTCTGTTGACTGCTTCTTTCACTTCGAGTTGCTCTGTGAGCAACTGTTCTTTTTCTTGTTGCATATGTGATTTCTCTTCTTCAAACTTTTTATGGAAAGAAACCTTCTCCTCTTCTACAACTCTGCATTGTTCTATGATTACGCCTTGCTTTCTTCAAGGCCTGGATGGATTGGTCTGTTTCTTCTTGTGTGCGATGAAGGTGAGCTTCGACCACATCAACTAGTTGGCGGAGTTGGGCTGGTTCATCTCCTAAATCTTGTTCTCTTGATGGTAGGGGTGAAATGGACACTGCGCAACTGGAATGAAGGGCCTGTTGTACCCCTCAGAATTCGACCTTAATTATGTCAGACATTTCCTCCTGCTTAGCTTCTTGTTTCTCCACAATTTCTAGCAAAGCGTCGATTAGGCCTACTATGATGAAGTCAAAATCATCAATAGTGAGCACAGTCTTCATCTTGGTCACGTTGGTTCTCGATTTCTTCCAGGAAGAAGGTTTTGGGGGAGAAACCTTCCTCTTCTTCAGGGGATCAGTCTCATCTCTATGCGGTGTTACTTCGCCTTGCTTCTGTTCAATTCCTTTTCCATTTATCTCTTCATCATTACCCCCTCGGTTAGGTGATACAGAAGCAGTCTTTCCTGAGGCATTGCTTAAGTATTGGACCTCTTCAGTCTTCTTTGTTCTGCTAGGTCTGGGTGTATCATGTTATTTATGTGTGGTCTGTGGGCTGTCAGGGTTAGACATATTTGCAGGGTCTGCAGGAATAAGGAGGTTTTCCAACCAGTCCTTAGTGATCTCCTCAAGCCATCCTCTTCTGTGAGTTTGTAGTACGACTGGAGATTCTCCTTATGTTCATCGGCTCGCGCTGTAAGGTATATGAAGTGTCAAATTGTGCATAACTTCATCAGGGGTTGAAACCTCTGTAGGGTGTTTGAAGTCATGTGAGGTTCAACTTCGATGACTCTCTTCAGTTGAAGGTAATATGTACGAAAAACAACGTTCGGATGCCATTGTTTGTTCATATCACTCGAGTACCAGAGTGTGGTGAAGTTCACAGCAAGTGGCTCAAACAGTTCAATATCCGAAAAGGTCGCACCTTCCAGCATCTCCTAGGCAAGAAAGGTGATGAGGATCAGGAGCCAGCTAAAGTGAAACTCGTATCCCTGATCTTGTGCTTCACGACAGTCTAGTTTCAGTTGATTAACTAGGTACTTCACCCAGTTCATCTGTAGACCTTCCACGCACTTCCCTGCAAGGTCAACGACAAAGCTTGTGACCTGCGTGGGTCAGTTCTTCCTTACTAAATTTTCGTATATTAAATGGTAGGCTAGGCACACTGCACCATTCTGGATGGAGGCTACCTTGTAGCCTCATATCCCCTTTTCAACATCACCATATGTATCCTTGATCTTCTGTGCTAGTGCACGATCTGTGGCTTTTCCTGGATAGAACTCTTGCAGGTTGGGTCCTTGCATACTTAATCCTGTGATCCTATGGATCAATGTAGGATTGACTGTGATACGACGGTCTAGCCATAAGTAGCCACCATGGTAACATGAAAGCAATAACTTGACACAGGCATTGATTTCCTGGTGCCTTCCAAAGTAAGGGATTTTCATGACGTTCAATAGGGTGGACTACACGAGGTTCATCATCCATGGCTAGGGGATTATCTTTGAGTTCTTCCCCTTCATCCTAATCAGGTATTTATATGGGGTGAGCATAATGTAGTTCTTGTGATCTCCGAGGTTGAAATCACTGAACTTCAACACCACGATCTTGTCCTGCTACGCTCGAACTACACGTATCCCCTTCAGGTGGTACGCAATAACCATGGTGTACTCAAAATATCTTGGCACACTATCTCGACTCACCGTGTCGACCAGAGGTGGGATGTAGTTGGGCAATATGGTTGGGATCAACTTTGCATTTTCTAGGTCATATCTGTGTTTGGTTCTCTTTTCCGTTGATGGTCGGGATGGTCTGGCTTCATGAGCAGTTGACGGAGAGGCTTTCACTCCTCTCGTTGATGATGCTTGTACACCCACATACATCACTCTTTTAGACATGACTCTCTCAGTCATGAGGGCGATGAGTACTTCTTTCACAGACTCTTCGAGTGCGCTAAGTTCTTCAGACATACACGCTCGTGGTTGAATATCTCGGGTTCGAAGAGTAACTACTCAATGCAACAGGATGGATGACAAGAGCGCAATGATCACTATGCAAAACCAACTATTCTGTGGGCTCAGATAGTCACGGTTGGAAAAAGTGTTCTTGTTGCATGGCACGATGGGATAAATAGATAACTTGGCAATAGATCTCTTGTAACGAGTGAGAAGCCTTCATTAACTTAGTTCTGTTCATTATGGCGCAGTCCCAACAGTCTAGTGGCAAACTTTAGGACCATAAATACCTTTCTACCTGTTCGGGCCATTGGTCTAACGGTTATACTGTTCCCAATGACTATATTGCTTCGCCATGGTGAAGTGCCATGTGATGTAGTTGTGATATCCCGACGAAGTTCCAATTTTGTAAATTTTCCTTCTGCGAAGCTCCCTCTGGAACCTTCTATAACTTTTCAATCTTAGCTCTCTTCTTACTTAATTTTCTAGATTTTTTTTTTCCAGTGAGATTTGTCTCGGAATTCCTTTTTCCATTCTGATTCTTATCTTCTTTTGGCAGAGTAACTTCACACTGTTGAGATTCTTTCCTAGGATTCAAGGGCAATACTTCTTCTCTATCTGGGGTAGGTGCTTTAGTCTTTTGTGATTCTTCTTATGTTGTTCCAATGTCGACATCCAAGTTTCTGGTTTTAAATAGATTCGATATGTTCTCCTATTCTTCAATCAAGTGTGCGATCCTCCTAGTCATGAAATATTTCAACTCTTTCTTCTTTTGTTCTAAGACTTCTTCTTCTTTCCTTTTGTTCTGATCTCCTTCAATCCAAGGTTTTCCTAGTAACATAGCAAATGGAGCACTGTTCGCAATAAATTTAACAACTCAAAATTCTTCCTCTGTCAAAGTTCCATGAGCACTCATAGATATCTGGGTAAGTCGTCCACATAGGGTTATCAACTTTCCACTGAGTAATCCTATTCCTCCCAATGAAGGAATCATAGCAGGCTCCCCTAAAAGATTCCAAGTTCTTTCTGTCATGATATTCACCCGTGTTTCCTCATCTAGAACACAGTCAATTTTGAAGTCTCTTATTCTTGTTTTAATGCACTCTTTTTATTTGAATATCTCTGATAAGATGATATGTCGGTGGTCATTCAAGGTTTCTTTCATACGTAGAAATACTTTTTTGATTCTTTCTGGATTTCTGTCATAATATCATGGGGTTCTGCCATAATATCTATTGCTTGACCTTTCTTGTGGTATTCTTGTCTCATATTCATCCTTTCAACCTTAGTAATCATTCTAGAGCAATCCAATACTTCATGGTCCATAGCTTTGCAACATAGGCAACTAGGTATTTTACCAGGGCATTCCTTATCCATATGTCCTGGTCTTATGCAACTGTAAAAAGGGTTAATCCTCTCTTTCTTTTAAGTGATCCCCAACCTCTCCATTACTATGCGCTAGGATCCTAGTAGATAACCTGCAACAAATTCTGTCTAGGGTCTTGCATCCATTTGTTAGTCCAAACATTCTCTCTATGCATAGGTTTAACATATCTTTCACTATTCTTATGAGATCTACTCATACCAAATCTTCTTTCTTCTATTAGTTCCCTATTTTTCAAGCTAGGACAAATTTTATCAAACATACCTAGATCCATACTTTAGAAACAAAAATTTCCACTAATGTTATCTTCAACAGAGCACAAAGTTTCCAGATCTAAAACTTTTCACTATTCTTACCTTTATCAGAGCACAAAGCATTCAGATCTTACCTCTTTTCTTCAGATCAAACTTCTTTTCTTGGCACAGAGCTTCACAAATCGAGTAGAATACTGCGCACTAGAGCGATAGATCTACACACAAAGCTTTCACAATTTCAGGTTAGATATTTGCACAAATCTTCTTTTTCCTTAGTTCCCAGCAATCATAGTTTTAGGTCCCAGTAATGCAACCATTTGCTGGCACACATGCATACTTAGGGTTCAATGCTACAACAATGCACCAACAAAACCCTAACTACCGACCCTTTCGGAAACACCTGCGAAGAAGATGAAGTCTCATTCGAGGTAGAGGCAGGGGTGGTTGCAGGACTCAGATGTCTGCAACCTTAGCTGGGACACATATATGTGATTCTAACACTTAAAAAAACACTCAACAATTAATATTCATTAGTCTTTAATCCTTTATTCACATCACAAGTAAAACCCTAATTACAGAACAATGTAATATTCATTCAAATCTAAGGTATTTAAGCACTAAGCATGTGTACATAAGTCAGATTTAACATCCATCCATATTATTAAGCACTAAGCATCAACAAATCTATCTATCATTCATCTATATTAAAGAACTAAGAAAGAAAACACATAAACACATCAATACATCGCACAAAGCATAGAAACACAACATATACAGGGCTCACCCCCACCCTGGGGATACGACCACCAACTCTTCTCTTCTTTATTATCTTTGGTCAAGCTTTTTACAGGCACATAGCATCCAATTTATACTCCACAAAAGACAGGAGATCTGCGTGCACTCTACCAGATCCTCCTTTTTCTAGCTAGGGTATAGCACTAAGCCTTCACATAGTCTCTTACAATTACTTCCACTAGCCTTGCAAGCCTCACACAGTATGCACAAAGCACTTACAACTCTTGATCACATAGATCTAACTCTAGCACTTAGCACATTGGCCTACTAGGTTTCTTTCTTCTCTCTTCTTACATCGCTTAGATACATATTTATACATTAAAAAATAGGCCTAATCATGGGTAAACCCATGGGACATCATCCCATACCCATTACATAATATCGAATCCCAAAAAGGGCCCTAAAAGGGGTCGAGATCCCACAATCTCTGCTTCGTCTTGCGCTCCGTCTTCGACAACCTATTGAAGTCCCAAAATTCGGTCAAACATGACCAAGAATGCTCAAAACTCAGTCAAGGGCCAACACCAAGCTTCGTTACAAAATTCTCTATTTGGATCCATAACGATGCAATGGTGGCACTGTCGCTAAAATACATTCCAAGGGTATGTTTCTTTGACATAGTTTTTTGCTGAGTTGTATGAACAATTTGACGCTAACACCCACAATTTAGGACGTTTGACCAATTTGAAATAGTCTAGCACAATGGAATATTTTATTGATACCTTTGAGCACTTGGATTTTCACATGGAGAGCATGCCATATGCCTTCTTCTATTAATGCTTTATCAGTGGACTCAAGGATGAAATTCCATCCCATGTCATCATGGCTCACCCCAGAATTGGTTGGAAGCTTCTAAACATACCAAGGAGGCATAACAAGTCATCTTGGCCTAAAGCATAAAACCCACTTTTTTTACCTGACCAAAACCCACCACCCCTGCTCCTTAGATCCCTCCTCTCAAGGTCCAAAAATTAACACAGGAAGAAATGGCTAAACGCCAACTCAAGGGTGTTTGGTACAATTGTGATAATAAATACTTTCCTGGAAACAAGTGTAAAGAACATAAACTTTTTATGGTCATTTCAAAGGATGTTTCTAATGAAGAGGTTGAAGTTTCACCTAAAACACAACTACCCAATATAGATGATCCTATGCTTCCCTCTAATCCTCTTGAAGTTGAACCATTGATTTCACTAAATGCTCTCACTGGGTTTTCTGCTCCCCAAACCCTCAAATTGATTGGTTACATTAAGCACATGAAATTCATCATCCTAGTTGACAGTGAGAACACTCATAATTTCATTCATCACCACCTTTCTCAAGAAGTCAATTTCTATATTCGTGCTACCAACAATTTTCAAATCATGATTGCTAATGGTGGTTCCGTGAAATGTGGGGGGAATTGTGAAAATGTGCACCTACAAATTGGTTAATATAACCTGAAATCTCACATGTTTGCTATTGACATGGGTGGTTGTGACATTGTGCTTGGTGTTGAATGGTTACACACTCTAGTCCCCATCACCATGCAATTCCAACATGAATTAACCATGAAATTCCAATAGGAAGGACAACAATATAAATTCCAAGGCATTACAACAATGTATCTAGAGATCATCAGTTCCCACCGCATGGAAAAAATACTAAAAAAAAGGTCATTCTGGCATCATTTCTCAACTCCATTTCATTCAAGAAGTTGAGACACCCCTGGTACACCCTAACCTTCAAGCAATCCTTTCCCGCCATTCCACTATTTTCCAAACTTCCCAGGGCCTTCCCCCCTCCCGCAGAGACCATGACCATTCCATTCCTTTAATCCCAAGAAGTATTCCTTGATTGGTTACATTAAGCACATGAAATTCATCATCCTAGTTGACAGTGACAACACTCATAATTTCATTCATCACCACCTTTCTCAGGAAGTCAATTGCTATATTCGTGCTGCCAACAATTTTCAAATCATGATTGCTAATGGAGGTTCCGTGAAATGTGGGGGGCGTTGTGAAAATGTGCGCCTACAAATTGGTTAGTATAACCTGAAATCTAACATGTTTTCTATTGACATGGGTGGTTGTGACATTGTTCTTGGTGTTGAATGGTTACACACTCTTGGCCCCTTCACCATGCAATTCCAACATGAATTAACCATGCAATTCCAACAGGAAGGACAACAATATAAGTTCCAAGGCATTACAACAAGGTATCTGGAGATCATCAGTTCCCACCGCATGGAAAAAATACTAAAAAAAGGTCATTCTGGCATCATTTCCCAACTCCATTCCATTCAAGCAGTTGAGACACCCCTGGTACACCCTAACCTTCAAGCGATCCTTTCCTGCCATTCCACTATTTTCCAAACTCCCCAGGGCCTTCCCCCCTCCCGCAGAGACCATGACCATTCCATTCCTTTATTCCCAAGAAGTATTCCTCCAAATTTTCCAAGAATTGTTAGAAGCGGGTGTTATCTGTCCCAGTACCAGCCTATATTCTTCCCCTTTTTTCATGGTCCTCAAGAAGGAAGGAAATTGGTGCATGTGTCCTAATTTTTGATCCATTAACAAACTTACCATCAAAGAAAAATTTTGTGTTCCTGTCATAGATGAACTCAACGTGGATCAATACTTTACCAAACTTGAGCTACGTTCAGGCTACCACCAGATACATAGGAAAGAGGAAAACATACCCAAGACTACATTTCTCACTTATGTGGGCCACTATGAGTTCTTGGTCACGCCCTTCGGTCTCTGTAATGCTCCCTCCACTTTTCAAAGTCTCATAAGTCATGTTTTCCGTCCTTTCCTCCATTACTTTGTGTTAGTTTTCTTTGATGATATTCTCATATATAGTAAAAGCTGGTCAACCCATCTCAACCATGTAAATCAAGTTCTTCATCTCCTCTCCAAGCACCGAATTTTCCTCGAACAGTCTAAATGTACTTTTGACGCCTCTAAAGTTGATTACCTGGGTCATATTGTTGGCAAGGATGGTGTAAGGGTGGATCCCAAGAAAATTGAAGCTATGAATAATTGACCTTACTCTAAAACTCTTAAAAGTTTGGGTGGTTTCCTGGGTTGAACAAGATATTATCTATTATAAGGATAATCTCTCTATGGCTAGGGGTAAACCACAACAAACAAAATGACATGCAGAAATCAACTCTAATCCCAAGTATGCTATATAAATGAAATGCTAACAAAAAAGTCTAAGAACCTACCTCATCCAGATGTTTGAAGAAGACCATTGTTGAGCACGTGACCCAAAGTTTAATACTTGCAAATTGTCCTCTACAACCAAGATACTCAAGCATATGGTGATAATATATAATGTTATCATATATATTATCATAATCCATTAACATACATGACAAATACACGCATGGAATAATAATTCAAATATTTGCAAGATATCAATTGGATGAGAAAATAATATTTCTATTAAAATAATCAGCAGAAGTACATAGGTGACAAACTTTTGTAACAACACATATCAGAACTGAGAAACTAAGTCCCTCTAGCTAGGCCTCCACCACTTCAATCCTCCACCAAAGGAAATCTCATATACAAGATTCAATGAGGTTCTCCATCACAAATAAGGAAGAGCTTGGGGGATAAACAAAAGAGGTTCAGACTTTCAAGGACAAAGGTATGCAGACTCAATATGAAGTGAAATTTCTCCAAAGTGTTTTTTCTCTCAAAGTTGAATTTTTCTCCTCCAAGGCTTGGATATGGCTCAATTTATAGCCTTCGAATGGAACTGAAGGGATGAGTCAGAGCGTTTCCAATATGTGGAAGGTCAAGGATCATGGATCTCGTGACATGGCATGGAAACCTGACATACTTTTTAATTTTGAGCACCAAACCCAATGTACATGGGATGTAGTGGAGAAACCTGTGTATACTCTTGTTGTATAAATGATAGGGCACGTACATGTGGAAAAATGTGCATTTTTGGCTCTAGCATGAATAAAAAGGGGACTTCAAGTTTGCATAGGGAAATTGAAGGCCATCCAAGCAAGTTGCATGGAGTGAGGAAAAATTTGCTGTAACATTATCACAAGTTTGTTAAGAATTATGGCAAAATTATGGCTCCTCTCACAACTCTCCTTAAAAAGGATGCTTTCAGTTGGACTCTAGCAGCTGACCAATCCTTTCAAGCCTTGAAAAAATCTATGTGCATTACTCCTATATTGGCCTTACTTGACTTCACCAAGACCTTTTTTTTGGAATGTGATACATCCGAGAGAGGAATCAGATCGATCCTCATGGAAGAGGGACGAACTTTGGATTTCACCAACAAATAGTTTTCAAACCGACATTTGGGCCAATTTATTTATGAAAAGGAAATGTTGGCTATTTTTCATGCAGTGGATCTCTAGCGCCCTTATCTATTGGGACAACGCTTCCAAATTAAAATGGATCATCAAACCCTTAAGTACTTCCTGGAACAATGAATTTCATCCCTGGAGTTAAAAAAATGGGTGACCAGGCTGTTTGGATATGATCATGAGATTGTTTACAAGAAGGGAAAATAAAATGTGGTGGCTGATGTTATTTCTAGGAAATATGAAGAACACGGGTCCCTCTTTTCCCTCTCATTCATTGTAGCATACTGGCTTTAGGCTGTTCGAGAGGAATGGTTTCAAGACCCTAAAATTTATAGCCTAGTAAAAAAAATTCAACATGATCCACACGCTGCTCTAGGGTACTCTTGGCACAATGACAAGTTTCACTATAAAGGTCGCTTGTATTTAAGAAAACAATTGGCCCTTAAACCCAAGGTGCTCTTTGAGTTTCAAACTTCACCTACAGTGGGCCATTAAGGTTTACCAAAACTTATGAGCAGGTAAAAAAATATTTCTTTTAGGATGGTATGAAATAGGACATCCACATATTTGTGGCTGAATGTGATACATGTCAATGCAATAAGGGAGAGACTGCCAAACCTCTTGGTACACTCCAACCAATTCCACTTCCACCTACTATTTGGACAAACATTTCCATGGATTTCATTGTTGGATTTCCCAAATCAAGAAATAAGTCAGTCATCATGGTGGTAGTGGATCGTCTTTCCAAATATGCTCAATTTTGTGCTCTTCAAAACCCGTTCACAACATACCCAATGGATCAAATTATTATGGATAATATATTCAAACTCCATGGAATGCCTCATTATATTGTTTCTGACCATAATCCCACATTTACCAGCAATTTCTGGAAAGAACTATTCAGGCTCCATGGAACTCAATTGCATCTCAACATAGCTTATCATCCCCAGAATGATGGCGAAATGGAAGTGGTCAAAAAGTGTTTAGAAACATATTTGAGGTGTTTTGTGTCTGACAAACAACATCAATGGGTTCATTGGTTACCCCTAGTTGAATGGTGGTACACCACCTCTTATCATACTACCACTTGCATGACTCCTTTTGAAGCATTCTACAAAAAAATCCACCATTGGTTCTCCCATACATGCCTAATGTCTCCAAGGTTCAGAAGGTTGATCGCAATCTTATTGTCCGGATGAAAATTCTCCATACTCTCAAAGACAATTTGGTGATGGCTCAAAATTACATGAAGCATAAGGAATATTAGGGTCATCTGAACGTCAATTTGTGGAAGGGGATTAGGTTTTTCTCCACCTCCAACCATACATGCAGACTTCACTCAAATCCCATTAGTCTCAGAAACTTGCACCAAAATTTTATGGTCCTTATACTATTATTAAACGTGTGGGGCCAGTGGCCTATCGATTATATTTTCCTAGTCACTCCAAGATACATCCTTTTTTTCATGTCTCATTCTTGAAGAAAGTAATTGGCACCAAATTCCATACTCAGACCAACCTGCTTGATTTGGATGAAGAAGGTTCCATTTGGTTGCAACCACAAACAATATTGGAATAGAGAGAGAATCATCTCCGTCAATGCACCATCAAGGAAATTTTGGTTCACTGGAAGGATACTCCACCAGAAGATGCCACCTAAGAACCGACTATCATTATGCAATAATTTCCTCATATTAAGCCTTGAGGACAAGGCTCTTTCTCAAGGGGGAGGGCATGTTAGGGACCTAACCCCTCACATAGATAAAATACTATATTTTCCATATAATAAAGGCCAACATTAGATAATAAGGCTTAAATATATTTTCCAAGTAATAAAGACCGACATTAGTTAGTAAGGCCTATTTAATAAATGTGAACAAATCAATGTAAGAAGACCTAATAGAAGCTTCCGATTCTAGAAATATCTTCCTTTAGAGTGTTCTTTAGAAGATAGAATTCGTATAAATAAGAGTAGGAGGAAAGATGAATCTTGTCTTGAGAATTATTTTAATAGAGATATGCTTTGCTAGAGGTTGGCCCATCGAAGAGGAAAATGAACATTTCTTTCTTTGAATAAAGGTATTATTTCTACTGTTGCTCTTCTCATATTTTGTTGTTCCATTACTATCTGTTGAATATTCCTATTTCTGCATATTGTATTACATTTGGTACCTTACAGAATGCAATAAAAAATACCATACATGAATTGTTGAAGTTTGAAATCATACGTCCCAGTACTAGACCCTACTCATCATCGATGGTCATGGCATTAAAGAAGGAATGTAATTGGCACATGTGTCATGATTTTTGGGCTCTCAATAAGTTAAAAATCTAAAATAGATTCCCCATCCCAGTTATTGATGGTATCTTGGTCGAACTTCATGGAGCCAAGTTTTTCACTAAACTTGACCTTTGTTTCAGATACCACCAAATATAGATAAAAGAGGCAGACATCCCTTAGACAACCTTCCAAAAACATGAGGGTCATTATGGGTTTTTAGTGATGCCATTTGGCCTTTTCACTGCTCCATCCACCTTTTAGAGTCTCATGAATACAATTTTTTGACCATTTCTATGTAGTTTTGTGTTGGAATTCTTTGATGACATCTTGATACAACAAAACCTAGGAGTACCACATATAGCATGCTGATTGAGACTTGCAACTCTTGTGGGACCACCCACTATTCCTAAAGTGATCCGAATGTTCTTTTGGGGATTTAGAGGTTTAACACTTGGGTCACATTGTCAATAAGGATGGAGTATGGATAGATCCCATAAAAGTGGAAGTTATGAAAGATTATTCCCCAACCAAGATGTTGAAGAGAATGTGTGGGTTCTTAAGACTTACCAGCTACTATAGGAAGTTTGTAAAAGTTATGGAAAATTTGATACTTCCTTAACATCACTGCTAAAAAAAATGCCTTTGTATGAAACAAGGTAGCCAAGCAAGCCTTCTTAGATTTGAAGGATTCCATGTGAACTACTCCAGTATTGGTAATGCCATATTTTACTAATACTTTTGTCTTAGAATGCGATGCCTTGGGAAAAGGTCTTGGAGTAGTTTCAATGCAATAATGATGCCTCTTGGAATTCACTATTCAGTAGTTGTGTGACCACGATTTGGGTAAATCCACATATGATAAAGAGATGATTTGCATCATTCATGTAGGGGATACCTGACACCCCTATCTCATAGGGTGGTGTTTCCAGATCAATACCGACCATCATAATTTGAATTATTTTTAAAACAAAGGTTATCATCATGAGAGCAACATAAGTGATTCACCAAGATGATGGGGTATGATTATGAGATTATCTATAAGAAGGGTAAGGAAATTGTATTAGTTGATGTTTTATCTAGGTAAATTGAGGTGGATGGATCCTTCTTTGTATTATCTTACCTATTCCAAGTTTACTATAGGAATCCTATCAAGAATTAAGGAAAATGAAACTATAGTTCAACTCATCCAAAGGATTTAGGAAGATCCCAGCCCTCCTAAAGGGTATACATGGAAGCCAATACATTGAGGTATAAAGGGTGCATTGCTTGGTAAATAATTCTAACTTAAAACAAAGGGTTTTAGAGGAATTGCATTCATCACCTATAACAAGTCACTCTGGATTTCATAAAACCTATAAAGAGATAAGCACCTATTCTTTTGGGAAGGCATGAAAATAGAAATCTAGAATTTTGTAACAATCTATGAAACTTGCTAATGAAATAATGATGGGATACTGAATATTCTATGGGTCTTGCTACCACTACCAATCCCGACACATATATGGACTAAAATATTTATGGATTTTATAGTTGGACTCTTGAGAGAAGGTAACAAATAAGTGATCATGCTAGTAGTCAACCATATTTTTGAATATGCTTATTTTTGTGCCTTATCATAGCCATTTACCCCCTCCTTAGATGCCCAAGTATTCATGGATCATTTTTAGTTACATGGCATGCCCACTTCCATTGTCTTGGATCAGGATCCTACCTTCACTAACAAATTTTGGTATGGGTTATTTAAACTTCAAGGTACCCAATTGAACATTAGCATTGTGTATCACCCCCAAACATATGGTAAAACCAAAGTGGTTGACAAGTGTTGAGAAACCTATTTTTGGTGCTTCACTTTTGGAAAACCACACCAATGGGGAAAATGGCTTCCCTTTATAGAATGGTTGTATAATACCACTTATCATTGTTACACATCAAATTTCCATACCTAGGTACCTTGCCCTAAGTGTTACACGTGTCATAAAAGTGTCATATGTACCTTGCTAAGTGTCGCATACACCAAGACACCATGAAATAACATAGGTCACAATCCCTAGTCAATGTGGAGGAGAAATATATTATATGAAGGTCAAAATACTATGTGCACATGAATTAATTATTAATATTCATGAAAAGGAAATTATTTTAGTGTGAGAATCCACCTCACATTTGGTTTCCTATTTTTAAGGAGAGGTTGAGGATCTCATGGATGGTTGAAATATTTCCTCAAAATCCTTGAGAGATATTTCCTCCCTAAAATCCTTAAGAGATATTTTCTCCCTAAATATCTTGGAGATCCCATTTTAGTGGATTTGATGAGTGATCCTATCCATGGTGGTTAAGTCTCCAAATCCTATATAATGAAGGATTTCCATAGAGAAGGCATGCAGATTAGAGGTATCAAACTTATGATCTTGGAAGAAATATTTTAGATATCAAACTTATGATCTTGGGAGCATCGTGCAAGGGATGAACGAGGAGGACCTGGAGAGGCTGCTGCAACTGCATCTACATATTGTAAGTGTCTTTGTAATGTTCTCATTAATATATGCTTGGACTATTTCCTTCTAATTTATGTATCTTTAAATATTCTTGTCTATTATGGATGAATTTGGTTTAAACTAATCTTGGTAGAGTAGAAAGTATTTGTTTTTCTTTGTTGTCCATTGCATTGCAGGTATCATGTGATGTTAAGGAGATTGAAGATCAAGTTCAGATTGGATAAAGTGAGGACAAGCTTCGAAACAAAGTACATCATACCTTCTCCCTCTCTTTATTTTGATTAGTTTAACTATATTTAAAGGGATGTTAGTGTCCATTTGCATCTTTCTTTCTCGGTATTAGGGGTCTAGAATCCGAGGGAAGATCCACCTGTCCGCATGGGGATTTTTCTGTAACATGAATTGGAAAATCCACTGGAGATCAAATATTTTGGTTTATTTACTTGGTTTGTATCTACATCTTTCCCAATTTTATATCATTTTTATTGTTTCTTCCTGATCTATTTCCTTTCTCCCCTCTTCATTGACAATTTCACAAAATTCTGAGAATTTTGAGTGATTTTTTCTGAGTTTTAAGCCTCTGTTTTGAGTTTCTAGGAAGGGTAGTGCTCCCCTGGAGTGTATATCAGAGTGTTGATCTGTAATCAATGCTCCACTACAGTGTATATCAGAGTGCTACAACGCTCTGTACCCTTGAAAACATGAGCGTTGATCCCCCTTTTTAGTGATTTCTGCCCTTTTCTGCTCAGTTTTTCTCAATCTATCTTGCATATATTTTTTCCCAAAGTCTGTAGTTTGGCTAGTGACTTTGTTTGGGTTGAATATTTGGTACTTATCACTTCTTTTGTTTTATTTTTTGAGCTTGCAACCTTTTCCAAATTGCGAGATTGATTCACCTTGTTTTCCTTGGTTTGGTTTGAATCTTGCAAAGTTTTTGGTTATCCCACTGATTGAAAAGGTCTGCAAAGGTTTGTTGGTCTTAATTCACTTTTCAAATATTTCCTTTTTGAATGATTTGAGACTTTATGCTTACCACAACCTAGCTTTAATTTCTCTTTCTTGTTGCTTGTTTTGTCAAGACATTTGAGTGATTCCTCTTTGTCCCTATCAATTTTTGGATTCTTCTCTGAACTTTCTTGTACTCCTTGAATGCTTGTCAATTGTCGAGTCCTTGATTGAGTGAGTTATATTATTTCAGTTCTCGTTATCCCGTGAGTGCATGATTTTTTTGAAATCCTTTTTTCTTCGTGCCTTTTATATCTACATTCGACTCTTTCATTTCGATTGAAAGTAATGGAGTGTTAAAGTATTTACTTGTTGTTTCATCAGATATTAGAATCAAACAAATAAGATAGTTGCATTCTTTCTTTTGGGTAGTGTAGATAACTAAGTTACATTTAGAATATTTCATTTTGGAATTGGGTGTTTTATTTTAAGAAAGTTGAACCTCTTCTCCATCCCGTATGTAGGATTCATTGAAGAAAAATATTTGCATCTCATTTTTCTGCATTCTTTTGGAGTTGAGTCTACAACATCATCAATTTCACTTTCTCACCCTTGAGTAAACAACAAACCTAAAATGAATCTCTTATAAAATTGATCAGATACTTTATATTTTCTGGTAGTGAACCTACATTAGCAAGTACAGGGATTTGGAATAGGTTGTGAGGATAATTTTCCGAATCCATCAGAAAAAACATAGAATCTTGTGCTAGGGAGTGGTAAATCCAATTGTTCATATAAGCATAGCCGAGATCCCCCTCTCACACAGGGGTTAAACACAAGGTCGTGTGTGGGAGAGCATTGAATATTTCCCCTCCGAAGATTAACCCATGTAGCAAACATATCGTATATTGGGGGTTGTTTTTGAGAAACGACTAGTTTCATTTGGTCTTGGAGCTTTGTGAATCCTGAATCCGTTCGTGGTTCTTAGTAGTATTCCGGTCCACTTGTCTTCAATTCTCTTGAATAATTTTAGACTTGTTATCCTTCCCATACATTCCTTCCCAACTATCGAATGTACTCGCCCATAGACTGACTACGAGTTGGTAACCTTAGTGGCCTATGTCTGTAGGGTTGATGCACATGTGACGGTGAAGGGGAGTCTTCATTGTACCTGGGCCAAACGTTGGTCAAACTCACTTGGGCTCCTTGGAGGGTACACCCATGGGTAAAACTGTGTGGGAACTTGCACCAAGCGTAAGTCCTTTAAGAATTTCGCCAACGTAACTGATCCACCCTTTCTATCCCAACCCCTTCCTATATTGATCTCGCAAATTTGGATTTCATCACCAACTAGTGGTTTCATTTTGGGAAGCTTTGTTTGATTATTTGCTTCTTAGATTTGTAGTGTGTGCTATTTGTTTTCCTTAGTGGACTTTAGGTCAAGTCAGTGTCAATTTTTTCAACTCTTGGGAGTACCATTGGAGGAACCCCTTTTCCCGGGGAACCTTTCACCTTTCCTTCTTTTGGAAATGAGTATTCCGGGACTCATGATTGGATTATAGGTTTGGTTTTTCCCCACTCCAGTGATATCAAATATTCCCAGTGCTTAAGATGAACCTAATGCTTCACATGTAAGAACACCACCCACACATCAACCTCATGTTGACCTTTCTCCTTCTTCACCCGTCAGGTCTCCTTCCCTTTCTCCTTCTTTTCCTAGTGAAATATCTAAAGTGAGTAGCCAGGTTGATAAGAAGAAGAAGAAATGGAAAGAGAAGAATAATAAGAACCAGAAAGAGACCAAGCATACAACCACATCAGATAATGTTGGTTCCAAGAAAGAAACTACTATTAATGATACTGGGAGTGTTGATAAAGTCGACAAGTCTAAAATGAAGAGTCCTAAACCTAAACTCCCTTGTAGGATTTGTAAGGGTAACCACTTTCTGAGGGATTTCCCTGGTCTCCCCAAGGTCTTTGAAATGTGGTCTTCCACATCATCAACCCCTATGGGACATGCTGGTGACACCTCGTCATCTAGTGACATTAAGGTTGGTAAGAAGAAGAGAACTGTCAAATTTCCTTGCTTGTTATGTGAAGGTGATCATTACTCTTACCTTTTCCCTTGTACAGGGGAGGCTTCTAATATTTTGGAAAATATTCAAATTCCAACTAGTTATCGTAATATTTCTTTCAAACCATCATTAGTTGATGGAATGGTCAATCTAGTTCCATCCCCAGTCAGTCCGGTTGATTAGGTGGTCAATCTGGTTTCATCCTTGGTTGAACCACAAATCAAAGTAGCTAATCCAGTTTTCTCATCGATCAACCCCACTCTTCATATGAACAATGAAACCCAAGTGACTGATCTAGTTCTGTCATCGATCAACCCCACTCCTCCCTTGAAGAGTGTAACCAAAGTGGTCAATCTGGTTCCGCCGTAAGTCGATCCCACTCCTCCCTTGAAGAGTGCAACCAAAGTGGTCGATCCGGTTTTGTCATCGGTCGATCCCACTCCTCATTCAAAGAGTGAGGATGTCACTCAAGTCTACCTTGTTAATAATGATTCACCTGGACAAGGGGGCACTCCACCCATCCCGATGGAACCCCCTTTGAGCAATCAAATGATTTATATTAATTGGAATCATTTGACATAACCCTGTCTTCCTTCTTACGTGCCTTTCCAAATCACCGTGCAAGTTTGTGATAGGAATATTCCTAAAACTATAATAGATGAAGTAGATTATGTTAGCATATTATCCGTGAATGCATGGAAAGATTTTGGTTCCTCGCAACTTTCTCCCGTGACTCAAAATATATTGACCTTTGAGAGAAGAGTTAGTCAACCTTTAGGGATTTTTCCTTAGTTTCCAGTTACTTTGGGAGGAAAAATGGTCTACGTCGATGTGATGGTAGTTCACGACCCCTTGGACTTTAACCTTCTCCTTAGGAGAGATTATGTCTACATTATGAGAGATTTTGTGTCTACTCTCTTTCGAGTGATGTGTTCCCCTAATAATGGAAACACAGTAACGATAAACCAACTTTCATTCATTGACTCTCATCTGATGGTCAACCATCCACCTTCCCTGAATGGTCCATACATGCCAGTGATGTCCTCCCCTCTGCAGGTCAAATATGTAAAGACCTGCCCCATGCATTCAACCCCACACGAGAGGGAATCTCTCCCTTCTCCTGATTTAGATCTAGTAGTTGACATGGTCATCTCTTCGATAGGGCTATTAGAGCCATATATCCCTACTCTTATCGAGGTCGCCGGCATGTATCCTTTCCAGAGTGCTTTTCTTCCATCAAGCGAAGATCTCCTAGAAGCCATGAATGCCATTTGTCCTTTCACATGTATTCCTTCTAGAGCATTGTCCTTTTGGAAGATATGATCAAGGAGAGGTTACGAGCATATTTTTTTCTTCTTTGTGGCAGCTCGTTAAAAAATTAAATGAAGGTCTTGAGCATATTTTTTCTTCTCTGTGGAAAACTCGTTAAAAAATGAAACAAAGGTTTTGAGCATAGTTCTTGTCCCATGTCAAGATCATTAAAACATGAAACATTCCCCTCTCCTATCAAGTCGAGTCTTTTCGCTAGATCTCATAGATATTGAGTCGATTCTTTAGCTAGATCTCGTAGATGTCGAGTTGATTCTTTCGTTAGGTATTTTTTTTAACATTCATTTCATCCACCCTTATCCTTTTTCTCCATGTAGTAAAGAAATTCGCGACAACCTCAAAGTTGACGAATGAAATGAAGCTTGGGGGGGCATGTCTCTAGCATTTGATTATCATTCTAGAGTTAAGCCGCTAGCTTCGCAATATGGGGGAAAATACCAACCACCATGGGTATCCCTCAAAACCTTTGGAAATCACAATGGGAAATTACAAGCATAGTTTGATTTTGTTTCAAGCTTGTGTAAAAATGAAACCAATTATGAGCTTAGTCTTTGTTCTTTCTGACACTGAAAAATACATGAGAATGTAACCAAGTATACTTTTATCACTTTTTTGGAATCCTAAAGGTTATACGAAAAAGAAACCCCCTGGATTCTCCTTTAAGCTCTTTTCAAACTCTCTAAACATGAAAATATTGCCGAGCGATCTTGCTTCCTTTCACACTCTTTAAAAGGTTTGAAAGGGCATATTCGAGTGGTAGTTTATCTCTTTTTCGGCCTCGCCAAAATAAAATTACAAAAAAGGAAAACCCTGGAGTCACATTTAATTTCTTTTCAGACTCTCTAAACATGAAAAACCACCAATTTTTCCTTCTCTGGACTCGCTAAACTACACATTGAAGGGCCCATATGGGGACAAACGCTTACTTCTTCCAGTTCGTTAAACAAAGGAAGAGGAACTTACCAAATGTGAGTTATATCGAGCATGTGTTACCCTCCTTGAGCTCGTTAAATTAAAAAAAGGCACTCATCTATCTGGGTGGGGGGGAAATTGAAGGAAGTGGGTCAAGTTTTAATGTATTGATACTTTAGTAATGTATTTATTAATACATTTAACGTTTGAAACATAATTTTTTGTATTATTACTCTAATAATATATTATTAATGTATGACTTTATTAATGTATTAATACTTTAGCAATGTATTGATTAATATTATATAAATGTATAAATTAATTAATGCTTTACATTATAAACTATTAATTAATAGTTTAATGTATACATTATATTTATGTAATTATGTATTAATACTTTAGTAATGTATTACTACTGTATTAATGTATTATTTTATTACTGTATCGATACTTAATTAATGTTTTAATGTATTAATAATTTATTAATACATTTACTCAAAATGTATTAATGTATCAATTAATTAAATTAATACATTACAATATACATTAATATATAGAATTCATTCATAGTCATGTTCATAAGAAACCACGATCATGGTCAACCATAGTCAATGTGTCAAATATTTCCAAACGTTGCAATGTGTCGAACACAGTAACGTTGCAATCCACCAAACATAGTAATGCCGCAATGTGATGAACATTACCCTCGCATCGCAATGTGACAAACGTTTTCTTGACATCACAATGTGGCGAACATTTCCTCACGTTCCAATGTGATGTACATATCATGACATTGCATTGTGACAGATATTTCCAGACATCACAATGTGTTTCACATCGGCATGTCATTGCAATGTGACGAACAACAACTCACTTTGCAATGCGACACACATATTCCTAGGACACATTGTTCCAAACATTTCCAAACATTGCAATGTGTCGAACATAGTAACGTTTCCATCTACCAAACATAGTAACGTCATAATCTAATGACAATAACCTTATCGATGCAATGCGATGAACATAAACATACATCACAATCTAAGGAAGATAACCTCATCATCACAATGTGACAAACATGCCCTCCCTTTCGAATGTGAGACACATATCTTGACATCACATTGTGACATAAATTTCCAAATGTTGCAATGGAAAGAACACAACCCATTGTTGCAATATGATGTCCAGAACAATGTAATAATGTATTAATGTCATTCATAATAGTGACCATAAGAAACCATGATCATGGTCAACCATAGTGACCCATAGTCAACCATGGTTATTTTTGATAGATATATTAATGTATTAATACATTAATATGTATTAATGTAATACTGTAATGTATTGTTTTATTAATGTTTAGATGTATTAAAACTATTACTTTATTACTTTAATATATTTCTTTTATAATATTAATACATTAATACTATTACTTTATTAATTTAATACATTACTTTAATAAATAAATTAATGTATTAATAATATTGATATATTGATAATAATACTATTGATGTATTCCCTTGATGGGGTGTCAGAGCTCTCCACGCATCCATTCGAGAAATCAGAGCCCACCACCTCGCCTCGAGCCACATGACGACACCTGCTGCTCCCTTTGGCCTTTATTACCACCTTATGAACTATGCAACTATCCATTTCACTGCGCTCTCAACTAAATCCTTCTGTGCGCTTAGCGTTGGCTTCATGTCATGGTTATGGAGATTGTACATTGTATGATCCTCTTGCGCTCATGTGCAATTACTCTCCATCCTCCCTCTTATGGCGATGCCCCTCCCCCCAGTTGGTATCTATCGCCCTCTCCTTCCGGCTACTCTTGCACTCTGTCGTTTTCCCTGGTGCCTACTTGGTTCTCCCTGTTCGAATCTTTGCCTCACCCTCAGGTTTGTCAGGCTATGCCTTGCCTTCATGGGAAGATGAAGAGAGGTTCCCTCTGGTACCAGAACAGAGCGGCCATGGCCAACAGGAACCCACCCAACTTCGCTCCTATGCTTAGCTCCTCACCTCTGTCACCCACTCAGTCCTCACTAGATCAATGTGGTCTTCCTCATCTGTCCTTGCCATGGGCTTGCCGAGTTGAATGGTTTGACCTTCAGGGTAATTCTCTTGGAAATGCTCCTGGATCTCTCCCAGACCCATCCTCAACCTCACAACCAACATTGTCATGCCCTTCTAGTCCACCACCATTCACTCCCTCGCCACCCCTTTCAATACCCCCATCATCAGCTTTTGTGCCTTCGATGGAGGAATTTAATGCTCAAACGCAAGAACTTCAATTGGAAGCGAGTGAAGGCCAAGATCTTCTTCAACTAGACTGTGCTTCGTGCCCGTGACTCCGATATTTGATCTCAATTCTCCAAGATTTGGTCTTCCCAGTTCGTAAGGAAGTCGATGACATCCGTTTTCGACTCGAACACCTCGATCAGTGCACAGAGAAAATTGAATCTCTTCTATCGACCCTGCTCCGCTCCCTGCATTCACCAGATTCAGGCACCAACACCCCCACATCTCTAGGGGCATTTCTTGCTCCATACTTCCAGGGGGAGGATGAACGAGACATGGATACATGCACAAAGGAGGCTGAGGACAAGCAAGACCAGTGCGTAGAGGAAGCTGAGGACATGCAAGCACACCAGACACCATGACAGTCGACAGGCGTACATGTGTCATAATTCTTGTTTTATTTTGACAAATGTTAGTTGTTTCTAGAAGGTTCTGTTTAGGTTGTTGGAGTTTAGTACTGTCTATTTTGTGGGTCTATTAGACGATAGTCATTTTTTGGTTCATTGTATGATCTTCTTTTGGTCTACTTTATGCATGCATGGATCGATCAAATCGGTTTCCCCATAGGACGATTCAAACAAATATGTTTAATTATCACTGATTTTTACAGTCAAAGTGTTAGGGTGAGTTGGTTTCCCTTCAAGAAAACTCAACACATCCAAAACTCAATCTCAAGACGATATTGTATTTTTTGCTTATGACAAGTAAGATATANCTTACTTACAAAAAAAAATACTATTGATATATTACTTTAATGCATTAATTTATTACTTTAATAATGTATTTTTAATGTATTAATCCTTTAACAATGTATTTTTAATGTATTAATACTTTAACAATGTATTACTATTTTCAATAAGTTCAATGCATTACTACTTTATTAATGTTACTTTATGGCTGTATTAATAGTCTATAAATGTTTTAATGTATTAATACTTTAGTAATATATTTATTAATGTATTAAATGCATTTTTTGTATTCTAACTCTAATAATGTATTATTAATGTATTAATTTATTAGTGTATTAATACTTTAGCACTCAATAGATTTCTGGGTATGTATCATTCAATATATTTCTAGGTGCAACCACACATTCGACCACTACCTCAAGGTGTCCCATGGCTCCAAGTTAGGCCCTCACAAGAATTGAACCTTGCCCAACGGTGAAAAACTCCTCGCTTTTCACCATTAGATCAAACCCCTTTGGTTGATCTTAACATTACATTATTATTAATGTTAATTAATACTTTACTTTATATATTACATTTATGTAATAATGTATTACTACTTTATCAATGTATTATTTTATTAGTGCATTAATACTTTATTAATGTTTTAATGTAATAATGATTTGCTAATACATTTATTAAATTAATACATTAATATATTAATGTCATTCATAATCATGATCATAAGTGATCATTTTAAATAAATAATAATAATAATAATAAATAATTATTGTAATACTTTAATAATAATATATTATGTATTGGTAATATTAATGTATTAATAGTATGAATGTATTAATAATATATACAATATAATAATGTAATACTTTATTGTATTAATACATTATTAATGTATTAATAATTTAATATGTTACATTAATGTATTAGTTTTTTAATTTATACATTCAAGTAATGTCATAATTATTATTAAATATATTAAAAATTAATATATTACTATTTTATTAAGGTATTAATACATTAGTAATGTATTAATTAATGTATTTAATCTATTAATAATGTATTATTTTATTAACTTATTAATCAATTAATAAGTTATATTATACACTAATGTAAATTAACACTTTAATGTATACATTACATTTATACGTTTTTATTATATATTACATTAATGTATATCATTATATTAATATATTAACCTCTTAATATATTAATATAATAATGAATATAATACATCAATATATAATAGATTAATTACTATATTAATATTTATTAATACATCTATTAATATATTAATTTAATGTATTACATTTATATAATCTAATATAGAATAAGAACTTATACATATAATGTATAAATTAAAATATTAATTTACATTAATGTATTAATTAATTAATATATTAACATGTAATGTAAAATTAATTAATACATTCTTAAAGTATAATACACTAATTATTATTATTATATAAATGCAATAATTAATTTATTAATGGTTTTCGTCCTAAAGCATGTTGGTCGTCAAGTAGCACGACCAATGCCATTAGTTTGGAAAGTGAAAAATAACAGGGATCGACGCATATCAACCACTTTTATAAAGTAGTTATTGCTAGTATATATTCTCATTGTTTTGTGTTTGTAGTTCTATTTGTTCTCACTTTCTCAAACACATCTACAACATAACCACTTGTAATAACACTCTTGCTTTTACCCCTCCAACACTTGCTTCAAATGCATAAGAACTAGGACTCTTTTGCTTTTATGAACACCAATATGTCCTCCAATATATCATCATGAATGTTTCAATTAAGGTTTGAACATTTCATTAATCAAACTCAACTTATTTTTGAATCCAAATGATATAAATATCCATTCATATAGATCTTCCTTTATCTTTCTTCTCTTCCTTGGTGAGAAGAAAGTGTTGAGTTTACCATTCTTCCAAGTGGACTATAAAGTGTTGGGAATGGCACTTAGTAATGATAGGAAAAAGGAAGCCCATTGCATTGTTAAATGACTCCAAATAAAAAATACTCGTTGTATGATCATGAAAGTTATGCAATTATTGGAGCATTAAAATTATTGTAGCATTAAATATTGGAGGCAAGATTTGTGCTCAATCATGAAAGTTATGCACTTATTGGAGCATTAAAAATTGGAGGCAAGATTTACGCTGAATTAATTTGTTTTGTACATTAATCATTAGGTGATGCAATGTTCTATTTTGTACCCTAATCATTAGGTGCTGCAATGTTCGAGGTTGAATGAGAGGTACATGAAGTTGGTTGAGTTTATGTAGAGCTATTCGGTTGCATTAAATTATAGATTAAAAATGTTCCATAGAGTTGTATATACCTTGTTGGAAGGACATCACTATTACTTACTATGACTTTGGAGAGGGTAGGGATGGAATAATGAACTCGTATCAGGGAGATGTCTACAAAGCACCGCAGAATGAAGATCACATTCTATATTCATCTAAGAAGGATTTATTTTTATGAAGAATCATTATGCATCCCAAGAAGATCAACGAGGGATAACCTCATAGGAGATTTGCATAATGGTGGATTGAGTGAGTATTTCAAACTTGGCAAGACTTTAGCATTGGTTGCAGTGTGCTATTATTTGTAAAAAAATTCCAAACATGTGAAGCATTGGTTAAAGGTTGCAATTTGATAGTATGCAAATGGAAAAGCTAAAATATTGGTTTGTATAATCCATTTCCAAATAGAAGTTCCATGGGAAGATATCAATATAGATTTCATGTTGGGATAACAAGACTCTAAGTAGTAGTGATTATATTTTTGTAATGTTATATAAATTTTTGGAAATTACACATTTTATTTATGTAAGAAAACTAGTGATGTAATGAATATAGTTGTTTCTTCATTTTTAGAGAAGTATTCCATGTGCATAATTAATGATCATAACATTAGATAGGGACAATATAATTCATTAGTCACTTTTGGAGGACCTTTTAGAAGAATATGGAAACAAAAGTGTACTTACTTTCTACATATCATTCAGAGACTATGGACAAATTGAAGTCATTAAAAAGAGTCTTAAAAACTTGTTGTGTTCTATGGTAGGGGAGAAACCAAGATAGTGAGATATGGTGTTGATGTAGGTAGAGTTTACTTACAATAATTGGATGAAGAAATCAATGGGAAAGTTTCATTTCCAAATTGTAAATAATAAATTGTGGCCAAGAGGAATGGTTGATTAGGATAGCATGCTCAAATCAAGATAGATAATTACCTATGAAGAGTCAATTGAAATAAATGCATGCACAAGTTAAACAAAAACTAAAGTGAACTGACTAATATGCCATAGTGAGGGATGTGGCTATCAAGCAAACAAGACAAGAACACAAATTTTGGTGGAAAAATACTCCATTGAATGTCTTTAATTCTATAAATAAGTATTACATTTGAGGAACAAAGTTGATAATGTAAAAAACTATTTGATCAGAGTTGACACATTCAACCACTATCAATCCATAACAAAAAAATGGCTAACTAATTAATGTGTGCTAACCTATCTTAATAAATGCTTAAATGGATAACTAACACTACTGTACTCTTGTCATTCCTCCCAATTTATAAGGAAAGTGTCATCAATTTCCTTCTAGTTTACAAAAGCTTGTATCATCAAATTTGAGAAAGTACCCAACCTCCCAAATTTAGGAGAGGCATTAGAGTAATTTGAATTTAATCTTTGGGTTTGTTTCAAAATGCAAGTAAATGTGGTTGAACCAATGCATTGTGAGGCAAAAATGTATAATTATAAAAATACTAAAGAGTAGCTAAGGAGCTCAATAAGGGTGTAACTGGAGGTGTTGGAGTTATGATGCATACTTTAACATGTAGTTGGTTATATGGGATTCCCATTGTGATACACCAATCAAGTTTGTCCATTCATTTTGCATCAATGTAAAAACATTGCAACAAAGATGTCCATGCTAAGTTAGGTTAAGAGAAAGCATGTATACATGGCTTCCAATGGTGGCCAAGACAACCATTGTCCATGACAAAGTGAAATGTCATGTTAGGTGCAAAAGTGCCTTCAATCCCTAAACCAATGGACCCCAAAAAATATACTACCTTTTTATTTCTATAGCCTATATTTGTCAAGGAAAGAAAGGATTATCCACCAAAGGAGCATTCACCGATACATGGAATAACAATCAAATCCATTGGCAACACCATCTCATCAACCTTTACAGAAGCATTAGATTCTCCTTTATTACTTTGTTTGTCTTGGAGACCAAATTTTGATGAAGCTAAAAAACAATCCTTGAGTCATGTTGGCCCTTGACCAAGTTTTGGGGGCACTTGATCATATTTGACCATTTTTGGGACTTCGACAACCTGTCGAAGATGGAGCGCTAGACGAAGAAGAGATCACGGGATCTCGACCCACTTTTGGGCTCATTTTAGGTTTTGGGAATATGTAATGGGAAAGGGATGTCGGATCGTGGGTTCACCCACGCTTAGGCCCACTTTTATGTATAAATAGACGTCTAGGAATATAGTAGAGTATTATTGTATTGTATATATGTGATATAGGCTATGTGCCAAGTGGGATCTATGTGATCGATGTGTTGTGTATTCTATAGGCTTGCAGAGCTTAGTGAAAGTCCCTGTGTGGAGATATAGAAGGATTTGTGTTGTAAGGCAAGGAAGAAGGATCTAGCGAGCTGCATAGATCTTCTATCCTGTGCCCAGTAGGGTTTTGATGGCTTCATGCTTGTAATCAATTAAAGACACTAATAAAGAAGAAGAGTTGGTGGATGTAGCCCCAGGGTGGGGGTGAACCACATAAATCTGTGTGTTATGTTGTGTGCTTTGGTTTGATGTGTTTATCTTTGCTTTGGCTAAGTGCTTTGATATATTTAGATAGGTCTACTCATGCTTTGTGCTTCATTAGATCTGTATGAATAGTAGATCTGATATACATGAAGATGCTTACTTCTGATCTACTGGATTTGATCTGTTTTATTGTTACTAAGTGTTGAAATACCTTAGATCTAAGTGAATGTTGCGATGCTCTATGCTATCTACGAAGTATAATAAGGGTTGAATACTGATGAATGATCTATGCTAAGTGCTCTGTAAGAGATATAATCACAGATCTATGTCCCAACAAAGGTTGCAAACACTTGAGTCTCGCAACCACCCCTGCTTCTACCTCGGTTGAGATTTCATCTGCTTCGCAGGTGTTGCTGAAAGGGCTGGTAGTTAGGGTTTTGTTGGTGCTCTCTTGTAGCGCTGAACCCTAGGTATGCCCCTATGCCAACAAATGGTTCCATTTCTGGGACCTGAAACTGTGATTGCTGGGAACTGAGGAAGAAGAAGCTGTGTGCAAAGATTTGTCATGAAACTGTGGAAGCTCTGTGCATGGATCTGTGCCCTAGTGCACAGTATTCCACTTGATTTGAAAAGCTCTGTGCTAAATAAAGAAGGCCAGATCTAAAGAAAAGAAGCAAGATCTGAATGCTTTGTGCTCTAAGAAAAGAAAAAGTGGAAGTTTCTTAAGAAAATAGGTCATATATGCATAAAAAAGGTAATATCTGAACGCTTTGTGCTCTAATAAAGGTAAGAATAGTTAAATTTTTTTAGATTTGGAGGCTTTGTTCTCTGTAGAAGTAAGATAAGTGAATTTTTTTTTTCTAAGGTATGGATCTAGGTATGTTTAATAGAGTTTATCCTGGTTTGAAAACTAGGGCACTGATAGATGAAAGAAGGTTTGATATGAGTAGATCTGATAATAATAGTGATAGGTATGTTTCTGATAATAATAGTGATAGATATGTTATACCTATGCATAGAAAAAATGTTTGGACTAACAAATGGATGCAGTATCCTAAAAAGAATTTTTTGCAGGCTAGCTACCATGATCTTAGTGCACAGTACAAAAAAGGCTGGGGATCATTTAAAAGAAAGAGAGGATTAACCCTATGTTACAGTTGCAGAAAACCAGGCCATCTAGCTAAGGAATGCCCTGGTGGAAGACCTAGTTGTCTCTGTTGTAAAGCTATGGACCATGAAGTATTGGTTTCCCTAGAATGATTGCTAAGCTTTAAAGAATGAATCTGAATGAAGGAAACCCTAAGACAAATCCAGAAATAGTATAACCCTAGAAAACATCAGAGAAGGTATTGCTATAGATGAAAGATACCTTGAATGATCACCGACATGTTAGGCTATCAGAGATATTTAATCGAGGCAATAATAGGAGACTTCGACATTGACTGTCTCCTGGATGAAGAAACACAGATGAATATTATGACAGAGAGAACTTGGGAAATCATAGGGAGGCCTGCTATGATTCCTTCGTTAGGAGGAATAGGACTATTCAGAGGAAAACTGGTAAACCTATGTGGGAGGCTCACTCATATATCTATGAATGTCAATGGAACTTCAATAGAAGAAGATTTTGAGATTATTAAATTCATTGAGGACAACGCCCCGTTTACTATGTTACTAGGAAAATCTTGGATTGATAGAGATCAAGCTAGAAAGAAGGAAGGAGAAGAAGTCTTAGAACAAAAGAGAAAAGAGTTAAAAGATTTCATGACTTGAAAGGTTGCACAGTTGATTGAAGAACATGAGAAAAAATCGAAGCTACCTGACACTAGAAGCCCAAATATCAAAGCTACAAGAACATCGAAAGACATACCGAAGGCTGACATTTCTGCCCTAGATAAAGAAGAAGTGATACACCTGAATCCTAGGAAAGGATCTCAGCAGCGCGAAGTAACTATGCCTAAGGAAAATAAGAATCATAATGAGAAAAGAACCACCGAGACGAATCTCATGGGGAAAAAGGCTAGGAAGCTATGTAAGAATAAGTTCAAGATTGAGAATTTACAATAGGTTCCAGAGGGCACCCCACAGAAGGAAAACTTGTAAAATTGGAACTTCGCCGAGATATCAGACCATCGACATAGGCCACTTCACCGAGGCGAAGCAATATAGCCGTTAGAGGCCGATATATCCATTCGAATGTCACTCCGAATGGATTGAAAAGCATTGATGGCTCACCACCAGACCATTGGACTGCGCCATAATGGACAAAACATGAATTAATGAGGCTCATACCTGTTGCAAAGAAAACCGTTTCCAAGATCGCCTATATATATATTGTCGCACCATGCCTGAAGAACACTTTTTCCAACTGAGAATTTGAAGCCCACATACGAGCAAGTGTATACACTGATCATCACGCCCTTGTTGTTCATTAATGTGCAGTTTTTAAGATCATTGTGACCCCGGTAATTTATCCAAGCGTGTATTTCCGACAAGCTCACCGTAGTAGAAGAATCCGTAACATAAATCCTTCTTGATTTAATGACTGAGAGAGTCATGTTGGAAAGGGGAGTATCCATAGGTGTTCAATCGTCATCGACAAAAGGACTAGTAGCCTCTCCATCCACTGCTCAAGTCAGACCATCCCAACAGGCTGATGAGAAGCGTACTAAACATAGAGACAATATCATGAATGCTAAGTTGATTCCAAGCATTCTACCTGCCTACCTACCCCCTCTAAGTGGTGCCATAAACATGGACTGTGTGCCCAGAGATTTTGACAATGATTTGGTCATGGCGTACCTCCTGAAAGGGATATGCACAGTTCGAGATGACCAGGATAAGCTCGCAACATTGAAGTTTAGTGACTTCAACCTTGGCGAAAGGAAGGCTTACAACATGTTCATCCTGCACAAGTATCTAACTAGAACTAAAGGAAATAATTCAAATATTATCCCGCAGTCATGGACCCATAACCTCGTGCATTCCACACAATCAATGTGATGAAGATCCTGCACTTCGGCAGGCATCAGGAGGTGAATGCATGTGTAAAGTTACTGTTGTCTTGCTACTATGGAGGATACTTATGGTTGAATCTCTGCATCACTGTGGATCCGACCTTGATCAATCGGATCACGGGGCTGAGCATGCAGGGCCCTGACCCACAAGAATTTTACCCTGGAAATACCTTAGGTCGAGCATTAGCGTAGAGAATCAAAGAAAATTATGGCGATGTCGAGAAGGGCACGCGAGGTTACAAGGTAGACTCTATCCAGAGCGACACAGTGCGCCTAACATGTCATCTGATCACAGGAAATCTAGTTCGTAAGAACACACAAACCCAAGTGACTGGATTCGTAGTTGACCTCGTAGGAAAGTACGCGGAGGGACTTCAGATGAACTGGGCACGGTACCTTGTGATGAAATTAAAATCATCCAATGTGATGAAATTGGTCATGTTTGACCATTTTTGGGACTTGGGAGAACTTGGTCATGTTTGACCATTTTTGGGACTTCGACAACCTGTCGAAGATGGAGCGCCAGTTGAAGCATAGGTCATGGGATCTTGGCCCACTTTTGGTCCCATTTTTGGTTTTGGTAATATGTAATGGGAAAGGGATGTTAGCCTGTGGGTTCACCCACTCTTAGGCTCACTTTTATGTATAAATAAACATCTAGGAATCTAGTAGAGTATTATTTTATTGTATCTATGTAATATAGGCTATGTGCCAAGTGGGATATGTGTGATCGAGGTGTTGTGTATTCTATAGGCTTGCAGAGCTTAATGAAAGTCCCTGTGTGGAGATATAGAAGGATTTGTGATGTAAGGCAAGGAAGAATGATCTAGCGAGCTGCGTAGATCTTCTGTCCTGTGCGCAGTAGGGTTTTGATGGCTCTCTTCTTGTAACCGATTAAAGATGCTAATAAAGAAGAAGAGTTGGTGGACGTAGCCCCAAGGTGGGAGTGAACCATGTAAATCTGTGTGTTATGCTCTATGCTTTGGTTTGATGTGTTTATCTTTGCTTTGGCTAAGTGCTTTGATATATTTAGATATATCTACTCATGCTTTGTGCTTCATTAGATGTGTATGAATAGTAGATTTGATATACATGAAGATGCTTATTGCTGATCTATTGGATCTGATCTGTTTTATTGTTACTAAGTGCTAAAATACCTTAGATCTAAGTGAATGTTGCGATGCTCTGTGCTATCTACGAAGTATAAGAAGGGTTGAATACTGATGAATGATCTATGCTAGGTGCTCTGTAAGCGATATAATCACAGATCTGTGTCCCATCTAAGGTTGCAGACACCTGAGTGTTGGAACCACCCCTGCTTCTTCGTTGGGTGAGACTTCATCTGCTTCGCAGTTGTTGCCGAAAGGCCCGATAGTTAGGGTTTTGTTGGTGTGCTCTTGTAGCATTGAACCCTGGGTCTGCCCCTGTGGAAACAAGTCCTATGACCGAGGGCATAAGAAACTGAATCAATGTGCTTTGGTTCGAAAGACCATGAAAACTACCCTACCCTTGATACATAATGATGTTAGAAATGGTAGGTACTACACCAATTGATTCAAGTGCAAAATATAAATAATGGTAAGGACCATGAGGATCGTGGGATTGAATGCAACAAAACAAGGCACGACTACCATGTCATATGTCGAAGTTAACCCATACAATTTATGTTGCACTGGTACTGAATGAATAACACGTGGAAATTCACATGTTTTTTTTTGCAAATAAAAGGCTTTCCATCCAAGTCATTCAAGTCATTGCACATAAGGGTGCTCTACAATCCAATATGGGAGATATGTTGTCACATACATAAACAAATAAAAAATATTAAAATATTAACAAATACATGTCTTCTTAATACATTTAACAATAATTACAAATAACCAGCCTAAATCCATCTTAAATCTGGATTTATCAAGGGCCAAAAATGTTTACAAGTTTTTTAAATCTTTTTCATGTATTTTTATGGTAATGATCCATTATTATGCAAATAGGATTATACCTATTTGAAATGGGCACATTAAATAGGTTTTTAATCCTTGATGCCATTTCTATGGACATGATTAAATATGAATTGAATATTCTTCATATTCACAATAAATGAAGGGTTGTGATTTCAACCATCAAAGTCATCGCATTTATAAAGACATACATTTATGTGTTTACTTTTGCACATTTACTTAAAATGGGATTAAGAAATTACCTTGTTGGCCAAGAGATTGCCACATTTACGTGATTAGCAAGGATTCCATTCAATTGCTATTAAGGTAGTAGTGGAGTATGTGATTAGGGTAATTACACTTCCTCGTACCACATTTAAATAACTCACCTCACCTATTTATTTTACAGATGGATGATAGGTGTCATTGGATGGCAAGTATCATAGGTCACCATATCCACTAGCTCACCTATTTCTTTTACAGATTGATGGAATTTCAATTAACACATGCATTTATTTTACGAATGGATGGCCAATGTTTCAATTAACACAGGAGTTTGGTTAACTTCTATTTTGTGCACACTACAAAAAAAGGTTCTGCTTTGAGTTCAGCTCTGAACCTCTAGCTCATTGACAGGAAAAAGCCGAGGACGGTGAATGAATCCTCCCTCCATTGAAGTCATAGAATAACATAAACGAGGGGGATGAGATTGGCCTCTCTAAATTCTAGATGTTGAAATAATAATGCTATTGAAACATGAGACTCCTATCATGTTTCCACTAATAGAAGACTCAGAGGTTGGTTCATAGTGGTAGGAATATGGGGGTTGAAATTCTAGTGCAAGTTATGTTTTCATCCTTGGTTTCAAACCTGTCACTTGGGATTGTAAGAAACAATAAGTTGTTTCTCTTTCTTCTGTAGAAGAAAAGTACAAAGAAATGATTAATGCAAGTCAAGAATCCTTGTGGATTTGATAGATCCTTTCATAGTTTTGATTTCAGTAATAGCATCTGATCACCCTCTGGTGTGACAATCACAGTGCCATAAAGATCGCCAAAGATCCAATTCATCATGAGTGAAACAAACAAATTGAGCTACACATGCACTTCATCATAAATCTTATTCATGATCGAGTTATTGAAGTGCTCTTTTTTGCTAAAGAGGATCAAGTAGTAGACATTTTCACAAAGTTTTTTATAGAATCGAAGTTTTCCAAATCTATGTTAGGAGTTCAAGAATTTTCCATTAAGTGAGGATATGCTCTAATGCGTCCCTCCTTCTCCTATTTTTCCACCTTTACAAATTCTTCCATAGTATTCAAGTTTTTCTCACAAGGTCATCACTCAATGAAGCTATGACATAATACATGCATTAGTGGGATATTAAAGAATACCCCTAATTTCACTAGATATTGATAAATACCTCAAAAAAATCATTTTGTTAAACCCTCCTCCCAATACATTTTTCCAGTAAAAGAAACCCCTATTTTTACTATATATATCCCTTTTCATACCCCATACCTATAAACATGGAATTGAATTATATGATTGGATTTATAAACGAATGCAAGGGCTTACTGCGTGAATAGGTCAGAACTTAAATCGATTTAAGGTCAGGGTGGTGTTGATCCATCAGTTTTACAGGATGCAGTGGGCAAAATGAATACTTGAGTTATAACTCCCCTTCCCCTTTGTTTTCGGTTTCAATAGGTGAATTAATTATCAGGCTTGATACTGGTTCTTTTAATTGCGATTCCACGATGTTATAAATGCCATCCTTTCGAAAGGGAATTTGGACAGATAAATTATCACTAATTTGTCATTTGTTTTAGGCTTGACGGTAAACTAGTTATTTGTTTTATTATTTTATTTTATTATTAAGAAAATTTGTTTATTATTTCATTTTATTTTTTATTAAAAGAATTGAACTAAGTTATATTATTTGATTTTATTAGTGAATTAATATTAATTTATATTTATAAAGTTATATTATTTGATTTGATTAGTGAATTAATATTAATTAATATTTATAAATATATTATAAATTTATTTTTATTATATATTTTGTTTTTTTATTAAAAATGTTTTTTAGATAAAATTATGAAATTAAAGTTTTTGTGGGATGTTCAAAGTATTATCCTGATATATTGTTGTAATGATTTCTATTTTTGAAAAATATAGTATTTATCTTCCCAGTTTTTTCTTAACATTACTAACTAAACAGTTTTCTCCTAACATTCCTTTATTTTTATATCTTTCTTTACGATTTGAATCTTCAGGATTTCACTAAAGGCGGCTTTGTGGGGCATCGAGGAAGAAGATTAGGTCTTCGATCCTGTGAAGAAGCCGGCTTAGATAAACCGCGATCTCCACCATACTTGGAAGAATTAGAAGAAGAAAATGGTTTAGGATCTTTAGGGTTGTAGTTATATGGATGATTTCGTGGACCAGCAGAAACAGGAGTCTTTCTAGCGGGACCGTATGAAGCCGGAGACGGAGAAGCACAGGAACTTCTGGGTATTTTGTATGCGGAAGGAGTAGGAGATGGAGAAGGATGTATGGGCGTTCTGCATGGGGAAGGAGAAGGCAATCTGCTTTGAGAGAGCCTTGATCTCTTCCTGCTGCAAGACTGGAAAGACGAAGGAGATTTTGAATAAAATTCATCGTTCTCCTCCCGAGAGAAGTGCATGGAACTAACACGAGGTGGAGTTTGAGGACCCAGTTCTAGCTTGGGGGCTTTCTTGGCTCCGAGTTTGGCATACTGGTCGGCCATTTCGTTACCCTGGATTCCCGAGTGCGCCTTTACCTTGTGCAAATACACATGTGTTAACCCCTCCTTGATCTCCTTCAAAATGCTCGCACCCAAGTTGTTGTAGATCTCGGGACCCTCCTCCCCATTGCCGAGATTCACTAGATGTGCGAGCGCAAACTCGCAATCCGTGAAGATGTCAATGCGATCGAGGGATTTGTGGCGCAATTTTACATGCTTGATGGCTTCCAGTATCGCTTTCAATTCTAATCTCGGGACTATATTTCTGTGCTCGTCGTAGGGGTAGTAATTTGCCAGACTGATACTCAGTCCAGTGGAATAAATGCCATATCCGCCCTGCCCCGTCTTCGAATACAAACAGCCGTCTGTGTATATGAATT
>ML785362.1:281449-299740 GCA_009831015.1 Picea engelmannii | reverse complement strand
TATCTATATTGAAAGGAAATTGTAGGAATGTTTTGAGGAAAAACGCATAAAAATGATGAGTATAAGGTCAAACTATATAAAACCCTTTATCCATATATTTATATATAAACCAAAAAGTCATGACTATCAAATAAAGGCTCAAGGGTTTATATTTTTTATATATATATACAGAAATAGCGAAAATAAGAATAGCAAATAGACCATTCAAAACACTAAGTAGGGAAGTCATACGTCGCTAACTTATTTATATAACAAAATCTACATTTATATTAACTTATGCAATGAAACATCAACCCTATTATATAATGGAACGATTTGATAATCCATGGAATTAAAGGGAGAGCACGGGTCGTTGTGACCTAGGCTCCCTGTAGTCAAATCATTACATCATGATAAACATCAATCGAGAAAATAAAGAGAGTTTCAGAGAGGAAGAACTAGAGAGGCGGATACAATGGATGTGTAAGTTACTATAGGATCGTTGACAACTGGAATCCAAACCCATGTCAAAGGTATCGTTTGAGCTCTAGTTCGATAGAGCACATATCAATATGATGAAACCTAAGGCCGAGCCATAGGTAACCTATTAATTCATATAAGAATTGATTCTCAGTCTATTGAGTTCATTGTTTAAACTTTGTAATATAGTTATTTTATTGAATATTTCCATTTCTAAATGGATAATCCATAAGGATATTAACTCCTACTTTGGAAAGAATAACCTTTTTATAGTTAACATTAGTTTACAAGTAAAAATAATGTATCCAACTCGAAGAGAATAAAAGTTGAGTAGTATGAGAAGAAAAGTGAATACCAAGTGTAATAGAAGGGATAATAGTCTTTTGAATCTTCAACAAGACCCTGAAACATTAGTTATGAAATCAATTGTGATAGTAAAGACACTTGTTATAATTTACAATAAGAATAAAAGCTTGGTAGAAATATTTGAATTTGGGAGATGTTTTTATCAGGATGGTCGATAGAGATCATGATAGATATAATTGAAAAAATTGACTCATGAAATTGAACTTCTTCATATTTTCCTTCACCTTGCCATGTTTCATGAGGACGATTAAATACTTGTATCAATGATTCAATAAATTAAAGGAGGATTAAAAAAATGAGGATAGTAACTATACTTATATATATATTGAAGAGTAAAATTAAAAAAAATTAAAATTGATGTTCTAGGTGACATTACAAATCGTATCAGAGTTTGGTTCAAACACTATGACCTTATGGGTTCAAAACGGACAAAAGTTTAGTTTTCAATATATATATATATATATATCTTTGTGTATGTGTGTGTGTGTTAGAAAAACAAGATCGTTGAGCAATAAAATAAAAACAAATGCGGAAATAAAATAAAAAAGATACATAATACAATAAAGACACATATATACGTGGTTTACTTAGTGTGTGATACGTCCACCAAAGAAATTTCTAGGTCCTTCCCTTTTGTTATCCAACAAATGAAGGGATACAACCTACAACACACTCACTGTAACTTCCTCTTCTTTCTCTCACAATCTCTTCTCTCATAATACAATATTCACTCATACAAAGTCACAATACAATTCCCTCATATAAAATGGGTTTCCTTTTTGGGAGAAAACCCTAACATAAATTATATCGTCAGATATGTGACCTTATAATGAACAGTCCAGATTGACTATGAAATTACAATATTTTACAAGACAATTTTCCCAAAAGAAATTCCTCAGGGGCTCCACCTTCGAACCCATGGATGAGGGCCCATTAGCCCCCATGCTCCCCAGTCGGGGGGGGTAGGTCCCTCCCAAACCTTTGACAAAAGAGAGATATTCATATCTACATATAAATTAGAAAGATAATCAGGCCCCACAACCAACAATCTTCCACTTGGAGACTGATCACAACAAGTCCACTATTGTTGTACATGTTGTACTATGATCCACCTTGGACCTGGAAAATTTCTCATCTTCACCTTCATGCTTGAATACCAACTGAAACTGATTAGAAACTCAATTTCTCCCTGGTTACTACCTTTGTTAACATCTCTGTAGGATTCTGGCTAGTATGTATCTTCTCCAAATTCAATTGTCCATATTCCAAAACGAACTGTTTGAAATGGTACCCGAGTTGTATATGTTTAGTATTAGAATGGAAGGCTGAGTTATTTGAAAATTGAATGGCACTCTTACTGTCAAAATTCCCTGCTATTCTCCTTCTTCTTTCCCAATTCCTTCATAAACCTTTGTAACCAAATCATCTCTTTACTATCCTCTATAGCAGCAACATGCTCTGCTTCTGTTGTTGAAAGTGCAACAAAATTTTGTAGTTTCAAAATCCAACTTATTGTTGTTCCACCTATAGTAAAAACACACCATGTGGCGCTCCTCATGCTATCTTTATCACCTATCATATCATAATCAATATATCCCTGTAGAACAATGTTTGAACCTCCAAAACATAATTCATGAGTAGCAGTACCTCTCAAATACCTGAGAATCCACTTTATTGCCTCCCAATGTTCTTTACCTGGATTGTTCATATATCTTCTCACAACTCCCACTGCATGTGCAATATTTGGTCTTGTGCACACCATAGCATACATCAATATGACAACTGTTGATGAATAAGGGACCCTAGACATGTATTCTATCTGCTCTTGTGTCTTGCGACACATTTCCCTGGTTAATTTGAAATGGTTGGCCAAAGGTGTACAAATTGGTTTTGAATTCTCCATTCTAAACCTCTCCAACACCTTCTCTATGTACTCACCCTAATACAATGACAATTTTCAATTTTTTTTATCTCTTGGTATTATCATACCAAGGAATTTCTTTGCAGAACTCATATCCTTCATCGCAAATGAATTGAATAATTTCTTCTTGAGCACATTTATATTCTTCATGTTAGACCCTGCAACAATCATGTCATCTACATACAATAGAAATATAATATAGCTTCCATTTTATAGCCTCTTAAAATAAACACAATGATCAGAATCACATCTATTATAATCTTGTTCTGTCATAAACCTGTCAAACTTCAAATACCATTGCCTTGGATCTTTCTTTAGGCCATACAATCTCTTCTTCAACCTGCATACCAAATTTTCCTTTCCTTTGACCTCATACCCCTGTGGTTGTTGCATATAAATGTCTTCCTCCAAATCCCCATGGAGAGAAGTTGTTTTTACATCTAACTATTCAAGATGAAAATATTCTACTGCCACAAGACTTAAAATAGTCCTAATTGAAGTCATTTTAACAACAGGAGAAAATATTTCATCAAAATATATACCTTTATTTTGTGCAAACCACTTTACAACAAGTCTAGCCTTGTACCACTTTTTTCCTCCATCTTCTTCCTTCACCTTGCAAACCCATTTATTATGCAATGATATTTTTCCTACAGAAAAATGAACCAAGTCCTAAGTCTTGTTATTTACCAAGGAATCCATTTCCTCTTTCATGCCTTGCTCCCACTTGTTTTTACTATCTACCTGCATTACATCTTCATAACTTTCTGGTTCACTAGAATCAATCAACAATGAATAATACAATGAAGGAGAGTATCATTTAGGGGGTCTATGTAAACCAATAGATCTTATAACAACACTTGCAGGAGTTTGAGGTGCATGTTTCTCTTGTTCTTGTACATTTTGATTTTCTGGTACCTTTGGAGTTTCTTTTTCAGTAATATCATCAAGCACTGTGTATTATGGTTTTTATGTTTCCTATTTCTTTCCTTGCAAATGATCTTTGTACATGACCTTCTCATTGAATATGACATCTCTACTCCTAATTATTTTGTGATTTTCATAATCCCATAAGAGAAAACCAAAATCATTAACATCGTATCCAATATAGGTACACTTCTTGGATTTTTCTTCAAGCTTTGTTCTATTTTATTTATCAATATGGGCAAATGCTTCACAACCAAAAGTCTTCATAAATGAATAGTTTACCTTTTTACCTGTCCATACCTCCTCTAAAATTCCACCATCTAAGGAGCTCGAAGGCCCCCTGTTTATTAAGTAAATAATAATATCTACAACATCTGCCCAGAAGTGTAAGGGAAACCAAGCATGCAATCTCATACTCCTTGTAACATCCCCAGTTCTAATCCCAATGAATTATAATGTAATTATATAAATGCGAGTTAGTATGGTGAGTCAATGTGCTGGGGCGAAGATCCCATATTGATTTAATGTGGCTGGGGGCCGATTTGCATATTATGAACATTGAAATAATAACTAAAATTAATAATCACTGGTTGTGATACAAAAGGAATAAAGAATGATGGGGGGATATGATTCCACAAGAGAGAGAGGGGTCCAATCAGGAATTATTCATGGGTATTAATCCAACCCACATTCATGAAATTATTATCTTTATGTATAACCTTCTATTGTTGATTGAGTTTATGAGAAGCCAATAATTTAAACTCATGTAAGAGGATGGGTGTGAGTGGTCACATCCCATAGTTATTGGAGAGCATGGGATGAAATATAATCATCCTTTAGAAGAGTGTGAGTCAAGCATGAAAGGAAGAATAGGAAATTTGTATGGAGAATAGAGACAATTTTTACATGCATATTTTGGGTAGCAAAGGGAGAGAAAATGGTTGGTAAGAGGACCCTCCATGGTATACTTGCAGGCACCCATTATTTGGCTATGTTTTCATGCTGAGAAAGATGTTTGTGTGCCTATAAATAAGGTTATAAGCTTGTGGTGCCATTTCCCGTTGAGGAAATATCTCAGAGCCCTGTGAAGGCTACTGTGAGAAAACTTGAACCAATTGAAAGTTCCTGGATCCCAGCTAAGGAATTCCTGGCCAACCGAGTGCACTAGGAACCCTGATAAATGAATGATACAACCTGAGGAAGTGTGAGCAGTGAAGGGGGTACATTCCTTGGGTAGTGTAGGTTGTGGGGAAAAGGGAGAGAGATGGGGGTTTGGAATTGTTGTGAGAATAGAACCTAGGTTTGGGGTTGCTCTGTGTGGAGAGTGGATATCCAAATGGGTGGATCTCCTTATGGACTCATAAGCTCAGCTCGGGGGTGGCTTGTTGATGAGAGAAAATGATTAGAAGTGCCTATGGCTTGGAGGTTCATCATTCGTTTGCAACCAGTTGGTTAATCATTAACATATAAGTGTTTATGTTGTGCTATTTATGATTATTCAACTGTGTAAATGATTTATATGAATGTCGTGTGTTTTTTGTTGGATTGAACAACTGCAGTCATGTTTAATATATGTTGTTAGATGCATCTAGAATTGTGGTATCTTTCAAATGGTCAGATTTTTGTGTGATCTGTAGCTGGTATGCTACAAGAATTTGATTAGCATTAAATATTAATAATTTAATGAGTTTACACACATAATGTTGCACAAATGGAACCTATGTATGTTATACATTCCATGATTGTCCCGTTCATCCTTTATGACACACCATTTTCTTGTGTTGTTCCCAGAATTGTCTTCTCTCTACGAATCCCATGGTATGAGCAATAATCATCAAACTATTTGTTGCAATATTCACCTCAATTTTCTGATCTGAGACACTTCAACCTTTTTCCTGTCTCATTCTCAACCAAAGATTTACATTTCTTAAAAGTGTCAAAAACATCATATTTTTGTCAAATGCAATAAACCCAAGTTTTTTTAGTTGCATCATCAATAAAAGTAACATAATAGTGAGAGCTACCAAGAGATGATATATGAGCTGGTCCACATACATCTGTATGCATAAGCTATAACTTTTCATTTTTATTTTCCTTTCCGACTCTAAGAAATATGACTCTTTTCTATTTTACATAAACACAGTGCTCACATAAATCCAAATCAATTTGTTTGATATCTAGCAAAAAATTCATTTTGTGAAGTATCTGCATCCCCTTCTCACTCATGTGTCCAAGCCTATGATGCCACTCTGATGTATCCAATCCTGTAGAAGCTAAAGAGATAGAATATTCAACATTACTAGTACACAAATACAATGTACCTACCTTCTCTCCTTTTATTATCACCAGTGATCCTTTAGTGACCTTCCATGCCTTATCTGTAAATGTAGATATACAACCTTCACTTTCCAATTGCCATGTTGAAATAATATTTTTTCTCATATCTGGAACATGTCTTACCTCTTTCAACAACCATTGATTTCCATTGATTTTCTTTATTTGTACCTTACCCATTTCAACAATTTTACATGGTGCATAATTACCCACATGAAACTGTCCAAAATCATCTTGAACATAAACTTGAAATTTTTTCCTATGGGGTGTGGCATGAAATGAAGCCCCTAAATCTACCACCCAAGAATCAATAATATTATCTAAAAAACGAATCAAAGAATATTATAACACATCACCTGCTACATTTGCTTCTTGATTTTTCTCTCGTTTTCCATCTCTTTGTTTCTTTGGAGCTCTGTAGTATTTTTCCAGATGTCCTTTCTTCCTACAATTCCAACACTCTATATTTCCTAGTCTGGATTTGGATCTTCCCTTCCTTCCTATAATTCCCATGGTTCCCTAGACTCTTTCCTCTTTCCTTTTGTCTTCCCATGTTCTCCACGGTCAATGCATTACCTAATGTCTCACTTGTGCTTTTCCATCACATTTCCTCACTAAGGATAAAACCAATAGGATCATCAAATTTCAGAGTGTTTGAACCAGAGACAAAGTTACTTACAACCATGAACAAGTTGTTCCATCTTTATGGAAATGATAACATGATTATAATATCCCTAACCTCATCACCAAAGGTCGCTTTTACAAAACTCAGTTGATTGGTAATCATATTAAATTCATTTATATGATCTGCAACAGACCCACCCTCTGACATCTTCATATTAAATAATCACTTCATTAGAAATACCTTGTTGGAGTCCAAGGGTTTTTCATATAGTCTATCCAGTGCCTTCATAAGATCCTTTGTTGTTTTTTCTTTCAAAATATTGAAAGCCACTGATGCTTCCAGGCACATTCGTACCGTTACTAGTGCCTTTTTGTCAAGAACCTCCCATTCTTCGTCCTTCATGGACACCAAATTATTTGTTAATCCACCCAATGGTATGAATAGATCCTTCTCATATAAATAATATTCAATTTTCATCTTCCATATCTAGTAGTTTTGGTCGTTAAATTTTTTGACCTTAAACTTTCCATCTTCCACCATTTCTCCCACTCAAACCAGGAACCCTCTTTTCTTGCAAATTACCTTTGGCTCTTATACCCATTGTTATAAAAATATGATCGTTGAACAATGAAATAAAAATACATGCAGAAATAAAACATAGAAGATACACAATACAATAGAGACACATACATACGTGGTTCATCAAGTGTGGGCTACGTCCACCAGAGAAATTTCCAGATCCTTCCTTTGTATTATCCAACAAATGAAGGGATACAACCTACAACACACCTGATGTAACTTCCTCTTATTTCTCTCACATTGTTATAGCAATATTTTCCTCACCATTTCTATCTTACATAGAGGGCCTTTTTCCATTTCCCTATGTAGACTTTTCATCCCTTTTTGATGAATCCAGAGCTAAAAAAATATACATTTTTCCACATATACACTCCCTAACTTCCATACAGGATGCGTATATGCTCGCTGATCCACTACAGCTCGCGTATATCGAGATTTGCGACATAAAATACAAAATGAGGTCGGGTTTCCATGTCATGACAGAAGATCTCTGATCCTTGGCCTTCCATATACTGGAAACGTTCTGACTCGGCCCTTCAGTTGCATTCTGGAGGCTATAAGAACACAATTTCGAACTATGGAAAAAAGGAGAAAGCATTCAACTTTGAGAGAAAAGTTACTCTAGAGAAATTACTTTAGATTGAGTCTACATCCCTTTGTCCCTCAAGTCTGAACACAATGTTCAGCCCCCAAGATCTTCACTTATTATTGAGAGGACCTCTTTGCCTCTTTCTCATGAGCTTGCCTTTGGTGGAGGATTGAAGTGGTGGGGGCCCAGTTGGAAGGAACTTGGTTTCTTGGTTTCGAACCATGCCGACATGGAAGTTTGTAATGTTGACACTTCTACTGATCAATTATTAATAGAAATACTCCTTTCCTGTCCTATTGGTATCTTGCAAATATATGATTATTATGCATGGGCGTGTTTTTAATGTTTATTAATGGATTATGCTATCTGATGTGCTAATTCCTTTTATATAATCACTATATACTTGATTTGCTTGTTTGTTGAGAACTTCTCGTAGGTATAAAGCTTCGGGTCAAAGTGCTCAATGGTGGAACATCATCAAACATTGGATCGAGGTAGGCCTCTTTCTTGTATTGCACATTAGTTTATATAGCATATGTTGGAATTGAGTTGATTTCTGCAGTCACATCTGCCTGTTGTGGTTTTCCCTTGGCCATAGAGAGTTTTTCCCTTGTAACAGAAATGGTGACTCCACTGGGGAGAGATCTTCCTTCTAAGGGTTGAAGTATTTTTTCTTCTTACATTGCTCTTTTTCCTTTGTGTTTCTTGTCGTATCATTGCTTGACAGATCCTGTTCACTCTGAGTCTGAGTTTTCAACCTTTTACCCTTGCATGGGCTTGTTTTAAAGCATATACGCCTCTTTTTCCTTGACATTCACGTATACACGCTTGTTGTCTCACTGTAAGAAGCATATATATGCTCTGTTCTCCTGAACAGTCGCGTATACCACTTCCCCTTGCTTGTTTTCTTGGTTGAGTGACTGCTAGGTAGGATTTAAAGCTTGTTGAGCCTTCTTAGGTCTCTGTAGTGTTTGTTGAGATTATCTGGGATGACAGGAAGCCTGTTTGGAGTTGAATTTTTGGGCGTAGTCTTTCTCTTTGTTTCCTATTTTTAATTTGTCCTTGGCTTCTGGGTTGTTTGCTTGGATGCCTGGTATTTTGCTTGAGTTACTGCTTTTATACATAGTAGAATTAATATGTCAAGTTGCTTATCAGTCCATGCATTTTCTTTTTAGAATATTGAAAATACAAAAAAAAATAGGCATTTTGCATTGGTTGGCATTTTTCATCTTTGAATCTTTATCATTATCTTAGCACATTTAGTGAAATATTGCATTTTACTTCTGAATTGTAGATTGGAAATTGAAGACTGCAGTGTTTTTATTAGCATATCATTCATTGAAAATTTAAAGATAGACTTTGCATTATATCCATATTTATTTTCTGGCAGAGTCATAACACCATGAGTTTCACTTCCATACCTTTTTGAGTAACCACAACCAATAAAATTTACGCTTTAAAATAAAATTGATTAGTCACGATTTTATTTTTAGGGTGCACAAGCTAGCTTAGTATTTAGCACCTTGGAATAGGATTTTGTGAGTAAACTTCTCCAAGGCAATTAAATCAACATATGTGTCTGAGACAGGGAGTTCAGAATTCCATTGTATAATCAGTAAGATCAAGAGGCTCCCCTCACACCGGAGTTATTCATGAGGTCGCGTGAAGTTAGTTGAAGGGATAACCCCTGCATACTCACCTAGTGTCAAAGATATTTCTGTGGATTTATTCATATTTGGGGATCTTTTTAGTGCCCATACCTCTGTGAGAGGCATTGCTTTCAAGGTTTCGAGCTTTCCTACCCTGCCCATATGGTGATCCGGACTTATGACTACTCGCCTGTGCATCGGTTATACAGTGATTCATTAGTTGCTTGACTTAGGTATCTCATAGGTTACTTGCAGGGGTTATTTTTCTTGTACCTTGAGTCAGATAAGGGTCGGACAACAAACAACCTTTATGGAGGATTACCTCTCTGGGGGGATCTGACCGATTGGTTTTTAAGCCCACGAGGGCCCTTATAATTGATTCTGTTACCTCCAAAATTTAGCGAGGAGTCTTGGGTCCCTCTTGGACGAGACATACCTTCTATAGTGAGGGAGGCCACTCATCCATTTTAGCCTGTTTGCATGCATATTGCTCGTTTGACTTTTTGGTATGCTCTTTGATTATTAGCTGGCCATAGGATTTTATGTTGAGTATTTGTTATCATGGACAGTGGAGTTCCTTTTGCTTCCTCATTTACTACTACCCCTCCCATGATGTCCACTCATTTCATGGGGATGGATCCTTTCTCTTTGCATTGTGGTATGAAGAATTATAATACTCAGTCCATGCCTTGGGTATCTAATCATTTTTCTCATTGCATGCTTGATATGTCTTTGCACTTGCCATCCTCTGTCCCGTCTCCTTATGCAAATACAAGTTTTGGGTATGGGGGCATGATGCCTCCTTCTTCTCCCTCTCCGTTTGGTGGGAGTCATATCCTTCAAACACCTCTTACGATAAGAGGTTGGAATCTTCCTTCCTATGAATCCACTATGAGAGAAATAAGTGCCCAATTAAGCAATCTTTCCACGTTTTACACTCCAACCACTTATCCTTCTTTCGCTATGTCGGTTCCTACGAACACTTTTTCCATGGCAGACCTCCATCTTCCCTCTGGTGTTTCATTCGGGGGGAATTATTTTTATAGTATGGGCAACCTCCCCCACGAAGTTCCTTCATCCAGGGGAAACATATATCCTCACATGAGTAACCCTTGTCATGTCACTTTCTCTTCATAAGCGGCTTCGATGCCCTTACAACCCTTTATGAATCAGTATGGAGGAGCATACTATCTGGTTGGACCGGGACAGAGTGTAAACCAGGATCCTTCCTAGCCTCTAATTTCTCAAACCCAATTTTTCCTTGGACCTTGGTCTCAAATGCCATAATTCACCACCTCCACAAGTCCAGTCACTGCATGTCATACTGGAATTATATCACCAACCTCTACTTTTCATGTTGGAGATTGGTCGACAACCTCTGCAAGTCATGTTGAAGACCTGCAACCAACTGTTGCAAGTCATGTTGGGGGAAAAAGTCCAATCACTACGTGTCATACTGGCATTATATCACCAACCTATGCTAGTCATGTTGGAGATTGGTCGACAACCTCTGCGACTCATGTTGAAGACCTGCAACCAGCCACTGCAAGTCATGTTGGGGGCACAAGTCCAGTCACTACGTGTCATATTGGCATTATATCACCAACCTTTGCTAGTCATGTTGGAGATTGGTCGATAACCTCTGCAATTCATGTTGAAGACCTGTAACTAGCCGCTGCAAGTCATGTTGGGGGCACATGTCTGGTCACTGCTAGTCACAATGAACATCCATCACCAACCTCTGCTAGTCATGTTGGAGATTTTCTACTAGCCTCTGCAAGTCATACTGGGAACATGTCACCAGCCAATGCAAGTCATGCTGGGGGCATTCATATGATTGAGAAGCCTAGACATCTCAGACGTGAGCCTAGATTCCTTTGTAGGACCTATGAAGGAAGTCACCTTACTCATTTGTTTCCTGTCACTGCTGGGATACTAGAAGCATGGGGCTCACCTAAGGGCCCTTCGGGTTCTGATGAATCTATGGTTTCACAACACTCTATTCCTTCTTTGGTTGATACAACAGTCATGCTGATGCAATCTTCGGCTGACACCCCTTTCCCTTTAGGGGTTGATGCATCCTTTGACCTTGTTGTCTCACATCCCATTCAACATGTGGTCATTTCGATGCAATATTTGTCCGACAGCTCTCCTATGTTCAGGGGTGATGCATATCTTGACCTTGTTGTCTCACATCTTGTTCAACCAACGGTCGTGTCGATGCAATATTCGACCAACAACACTCCTATTTTTTGGGGTGATGCACCTCTTGACCTTGTTGTCTCGCATCCTATTCAACCAATGGTTGAGGAAGTGGTCGTATCGATGACATATTCGATCGACCCCACTCTTTTCTTAGAGAGTGACAAGTTTAAGGAAGCGGTTGCGCCAATGCAATTTTTGGTCGATCCCACTCTTCTGGTTCTGGTTCTATACCTTCTATGACATGTCCTTAGAATTTCTATTACTTCACCTTCTGAACAAGAGAGAGTTTTATTCTTCCCGAGTTCTCTCCCCCGAAGTCTTGACAAGGTTCCCTTTGATTGGGAAGTTCTTGTGGGGTATCCAATGCCCCTGCCTATGTATTTTCTAGGAAGAGACATTATCCGATATAACAAAGAGACGATAACCTCCATTAGCACTTTTCCCTCCTCAACTTGGAGATCTTTAGGTCTTCCGAAGATTGTGTTGGTTCTTCATTAGATATTGACATTCCATAGAAGATCAGTACGGGAGCCTTGGCCTCCCCCATGGCTTGCCACCTAGAATCTTCCTAATGAATCTTAGTTAAGATCTTTTCCCACTTGTCTAAAAACTAAAAATATCATCGAGTGATTTGTCCCTTTCACACTCGTTAAAATTGGATTTGAAAGATCACGAGTCCTAGTTAAGCTCTTTTTTGACTCGCTATCAAAAAAAGAAAAGATTGTCGAGTGAACTTGTATTTTTCACTCGTAAATTGGATTTGAAGAGACGTCTATTTGGCACAAGTTTACCCCTTTTTCACACCAAGTAGAATAAAAGATATAGAAAAGGACATTTTTTGGTGTTAAGTTGCAATTGCATCTCATGCCCTCGCTTGTTGTATTGACCCTTTAGTCAGTTCTCGCTTTGCACTATAAACCGTTTCCTAGGCAGTCTGCTTCCTCAACCAAGAAGAGCCTTGTTTTCATCCTTCACAATTTGACACCCTATACCCTGGAGGGAACATCACCCCAAGTGTCCATCTCCCACATGCATTTCCTTGCATTGAGCATAGGTACGTTCCACTGCTGGAACTAGTTTTGCTTACTTGCGACCTCATTCCCTCCTCTGTATCATAGCATTCATTTGTTATGAAAAAAAAAATACGGGTGGGAAGGGAATACTATATTGTAATTGGAAACAGTCATGTCACCTTTGAACATAGCACAAAGTTATTGAGTCCTTGTGTCATCATAATTTTGGGTTTAGCATGGCCTTAGGAAGCTGATCTCACTACAAAGTTACTCTTCCAGTCCCTATAGAGAACATTATTGATGCCTCCTGCATCTAATTGTCACATCATTGATTCCACATTGCCGGAGTCCACCATATGTCTCATGCTCTTGTTCAAAGGAAGTCTGTCTACCTGTGTCGGCCACTCCTCAGAAATCTTGACTTTTCATGTTGGCCATATCCTCAGTTTGTATCAAAATCACATGATACTTTGGTCTTATCATGCACCCTGGCCCTACTTTCATCATTGGTAGGTCACCCTGAACCCAACAATCGACATTTCATCATTGGTCGTTGACTGAGTGGTTTCCCTTATGTTCGACGACAAGACATCTATTCACACATTGGGATTTGTGCAGTGTCTTGTATTCCATTAGCCTTATTGGTGGTTTCCTCTCCTTTGTCAGCAATTTTTCATCAATGGTTTCTATTCAGAGGGTCTTTTTCATGTACCGCTTGCATTTGGCACACGGGAAAGACACACAAGGTCATTGGTTCGTGAACATGTTCTTCATCCGATCTCCACCAAATCATGAAACTTTTTCTTTGTTCCTCGTGCTGAATGATGAGAGGTGCCTCAATGCTATCCTTTCAGCGGGTCTCTTTCCATCGACTTCAGCTCATTTATTCTGGATATGGGACCTAGAGTTTTATGAGTACCTTCAGGCTTGCAGTCATTAGTGGCAGGCTTTCTTTCCATTGACAAATGGGAATACATCAATGTCTCATGATCAAGGGATCTCTCAAGTGTTCGACACCAACCCCTTTATTCACATTTATAGAGATGTACTTGGTGCCTTAACACCTACTTTCATTATCGGTAGGTTGTCTCACATTTGTTAACGGTATATTTCAATGTCCGGTAATCAAACGATGTCTCATGGTGTTCGACCTCAACTCATTTATTCACATGATGTAGACTTGCACCATTGGCGGATAGTGTAGAAGACTTGAATACATCACTATGTGGCCGCATCTTTCTTGAGTTGTTGCTTCCATTTCATTGGACCAGTACCTATTTGACTTCAGTGATCATGGGAGATCTGATTGTACTCCATGGTATACATATATCTTCAGATTGATTTTTGAGACTGGTTTCACTAGGCCTTGTTTGTGACTATGACAACTTTTGGCATATAATTACATTTGTATTTGCCTATTCATGGCCATGAACACTTGTTTGGTATATTTTCCACATGGATCTGCATTATATTCTTGACAGCCATGTATGCAAATTCAATACATAATGTAATGAGCAATTCAGTACGTCCAGCTGGTTCTCTACCACTCCACTTCTGGGTTATTTATAATCTATTTAGTTCATTGTAGATACTCCTCTGATCTCACACATTAGGGGGGATCTGTTATAGAAAGATTTGCCTCATCATTTCTATCTTGCACAGAGGGCCTTTTTCCATTTCCCTATGCAGACTTTTCATCCATTTTTTATGAATCCAGAGCTAATAAATATACATGTTTCCACATATACACTCCCTAACTGCTATGCAAGATGCGTATACTCTTATTGATCCATTACAACTCATGTATATCGGGATTTGTGCCATAAATACAAAATGATGTAGGGTTTCCATGTCACGAAAAAAGATCTCTGATCCTTGGCCTTCCATATACTGGAAATGTTCCGACTCGGCCCTTCAGTTACATTCCGGAGGCTATAAGAACACAATTTCAAACTATGGAAAAAAGGAGAAAGCATTCAACTTTGAGATCAAAGTTACTCTGGAGAAATTACTTCATATTGAGTCTACATCCCTTTGTCCCTCAAGTCTGAACACAATGTACATCCCCCAATCTCTTCCCTTATTGTTGAGAGGACCTCTTTGCCTCTTTGTCATGAGCTTGCCTTTGGTGGAGGATTGAAGTGATGGGGACCCAGTTGGAAGGAACTTGGTTTCTTGGTTCCGAACCATGCCGACACGGAAGGCTGTAATGTTGACACTTTTGTTGATCAATTATTAATAGAAATACTTCTTTCCCATCCTATTGGTATCTTGCAAATATATGATTATTGTCCATGGGCGTGTTTGTAATGTTTATTAATGGATTATGCTATCTGATGTGCTAATTCCTTTTATATCATCACTATATACTTTCTTTTCTTGTTTGTTGAGAACTTCTCGCAGGGATAAAGATTTGGGTCAAAGTGCTCAACGGTGGAACATCATCAAACATTGGATCGAGGTAGGCCTCTTTCTTGTATTGCACATTATTCTATATAGCATATATTGGAATTGAGTTGATTTTTGCAGTCACATCTGTCTGTTGTGGTTTGCCCTTGGCCATAGAGAGTTTTTCCCTTGTAACACACGTTCTCTTATTTAGAATACAATATTCACTCTAATACACTGCCGCAATATAATGCCCTCATACACAACGGGTTGCAATTTTGGGTGAAAACTCAAACACAAATTCTACCGTTAGATATGCGACCTTATAATGAATGGTTCAGATTGACTACGAAGTTACAATATTTTACAAGGAAATTTTCCCATACCCCGAAGCCTTGAACCCTTGGCAGAAGGGGCTAGGCATATTTTGCAAGATACCAGATATAATAAATATGCAGAACATAAATAAAATGCTAGAAATGGCATAATAACAGTAATATATCCAGCATAATCTCCACAATAACACATAAATGATATAAGAACAACAACAGACATAGCACTTTGATTCAAGGAGCAATGTTCACAGGCCTCTTTGAGGGGGAAACCTCCAATCAAGCAGTGCTCTGTTACAATAATCTCCAAGCTAGGGTTTTCATACCCTCGACCCTTATTTATACTAAATATGTCTATCAAGAGAAGCATCTAGAGGAAGATCCTTCTAGAAGCGAAAGCTTATATTAGGTCTTATTACATCCGCCTTATTCTATTTTATTGAAAGGCCTTATTCATATTGACCTTTATTACGTCTGAATATATTGATCTACCTATGTGCGGGTTAGGACCCTAACATGTCTGCCCCCTTAAAAACAGAGTTGTCCTCAAGGCTTGAGATGTGGAAACTGTTGTAGAATGGTAGCTGGTTCCCAAGTGGCTTCTGCTGGAGTCGTATCTTTCCACTGGACTAGCACTTCCTTGATGATTCTCTAACATAGGTGACACTCACGCTGGTCCAAAAATGCTTATGGCTGTAGCCAAATGGATCCTTCTTTAGCTAACTCAGGAAGGTTGGTTTGAATTTGGCACCTAGTTCCAATCACCTTCTTTAAGCATGAAACATGAAAAACAGGATGTAGCTTCGACTGATTGGGCAGAGCTAACTAATATGCGACTTGTCCCACATGCTTGAGAACTGTATAAGGACCATAAAATTTGGGCGCTAGCTTCTGACAATGCTCAGCCTTGAGGCAAGCTTGCTTGTATGGTTGCAGTTGCAGAAACACCTGATCCCCTTCTGCAAATTGATGTTCAGAGCGACCTTGATCTGCTTGTTGCTTCATGTGATTATGTTCCATGGCCAAGTTCTCTTTAAGGGTACGAAGAATATCCTCTCGAACTGTAAGTGTTTGGTCAACCGCCTAGACCTTCGAGGTACCCAGTAAGTATGAGAGAACTGAAGGTGGCTTCTATCCATATACCGCTTCAAATGGAGTCATGCAAGTAGTTGTATGGTAGGAAGTGTTGTACCACCATTTGGCTAGGGGTAGCCATTGAGCCCACTGATGTTGTTTTTCAGAGGAAAAACACCTCAGATATGTTTCCAAACACTTGTTGACAACTTTCGTTTGACCATCAGTCTAGGGATGATAAGCTATGCTAAGATGTAATTGGGTGCCCTGTAGCTTAAACAGTTCTTTCCAAAAATGGCTTGTGAAAGTTGGGTCACGATCAGAAACAATAGAGTGTGGAATGCCATGGAGCTTGAAGACCTGGTCCATGAAAATTTGAGCCACCATGGATGTAGTAAATGGGTGTTGAAGAGTGAAGAAATGAGAATACTTGGAAAGGCGACCCACAACCACCATTATGACTGATTTATTCCTTGATTTGGGTAAGCCGGTATTAAAGTCCATAGAGATATCCTTCCAAATAGTAGGTGGAATCATAAGCGGTTGTAGTGTGCCCGGAGATTTGACTGTTTCTCCCTTGTTGCGTTGACACACCTCACATTCAATGACAAAATTACAGATGTCATGTTTCATACCATCCCAGAAAAAATAATGTTTGACCCTGTCATATGTTTTGGTGAACCCTGAGTGCCCCACTGTGGGTGTAGCATGAAGCTCAGAAAGTATCGTGGATTTAAGCTTTGATTGTTTACTTAAATACAAATGGCCTTTGTATCAAATCTCATCTTGGAGCCAAGAGTACCCTAGGGGAGCCGGAGCCTTGGTCTGCAATTGTTGGATCAGATGCGAACTTTTGGGATCTTGAAGCCATTCCTGGAGCACAGTTTGGAGCCAATCGGGTACAATGAAGGAAAGAGAAAAAAGGGATCCTTCTTCTTCATATTTTCGGGACAGTGCATCCGCCACTACATTGTCTTTTCCCTTCTTGTAAATGATCTCATAATCATAACCAAAGAGATTAGTCACCCATTTTTGTTGCTCCTGGGAGGAAATGTGTTGTTCCAGAAAGTACTTGAGGCTTTGATGGTCGACCTTAATTTGGAAGCGTTTCCCCAAGAGATAAGGGCGTCGCAGATCAACAGCATGCATAATAGCCAACATTTCCTTTTCATAAATGGGTTTGCCCTGATTCCTTTCAGACAATTGCTTGCTGGTGAAGGCCAAAGTTCGACCCTCTTGCATAAGGACAATGTTGATTCCTTTCCCTGAGGCATCAAATTCCAACACAAAGGTCTTTGTGAAATTAGGAAGGGCCAGAACCGGAGTGGTGCACATGGTTTTCTTCAAGGTTTGAAAATCTTGAGTAGTGGCTGGAGTCAAAGTGAAAGAGTTCTTTTTTAGGAGAGTAATGAGAGGTGTTGCAATCTTTCTGTAGTTCTTAACAAACTTGCGATAATACCCTGTTAAGCCCAGAAATCCACACAAGCTTTTGAGCATCTTTGGGTGTGGCCAGTCTTGCATAGCTTCAATCTTTTTCAGATCCACCCTAACACCATCCTTGCCAACCAGATGACCCAAGTATTCTACTTCTGAGGCACCAAAAGCACATTTAGACTGTTTCAGGAAAAGTTGGTGCTGGGAGAGGAGATGGAGAACTTGATCCACATGAGTAAGATGGTCTATCCATGTTTTGCTATAGATGAGGATATCATCAAAGAAAACTAAGACAAAATGACAGAGAAAGGGATGAAAGACATGATTCATGAGGCTTTGGAAGGTGGAGGGGGCATTACACAAGCCAAAGGGCATGACCAAAAACTCATAGTGGCC